>JANHGN010021765.1:5016-21130 GCA_024605025.1 Megaceryle maxima | reverse complement strand
CCCCTGCAATGGTGCCAGGGCTGGGGCAGCCACCACCTCTCTGGGCAGCCTGGGCCAGGCTCTCCCCACCCTCAGTGTCAAAAATGTCTTTCTTCTCTCTAGTCTAAATCTCCCTCTTTTTGCTTAAAAGCATCACCCCTTGTCCTGTCACAGCAAGCCCTGCTACAAGCCCTACCTGTCCCCATGAAACTGAAAGCACATGGCTTTCAGTTCCCAAACTGCTTCAAAATGCAATGAAAATAGTTGATGAGGGGTTAGGATGGCCTGTGAACTCAAGAACAGTCTAGGGAAAAAGAAAGCACTAACTGTTGTGACATGGAGAACAAAACAATTGTAACTGTTTTCTGGAAGTTGGTTGGGCTCTTAGCCCAACGCTGTTATCCTATGTGCCAGAGGTTGTAGATCATGTGGCACAATGCAGCATTACCCCAATGGAGCCCTACTCTTGCTCAAGGTCTTTCAAATTCTGTAAGTTTGCAGCACTTCTGAAAATGATCCAATCTTCTGGGCCCTTTGAAGTTCTTCAGTTAAAAGCTGTAAACTGATTTCAAACTTTCGTGCCTTCAATGAAGAAGGAAAATACAGTCATAAAAAATATGCCATGAAAATATGCTCAGTACTGCAATGTTTAGCAAAAAGCATCCTTAGAGGGGGTTAGCTACACGTAGATAAGCCTGCACTCTTTATGGCTGAGAAATAAACTTGTTTATTTTCCCAAGTAAAAGCAATAGGAGAATTTCAGAACATTCTGACAGTCTGGTCTCAGAACTTTGGACCTCTCAGTGCCTATTGCTCTGAATTTCATTACACTGTAAATTCAAGTGAACAAATGGCTACCTTGTTATAAAGACACAGTTATACCAGGTACCTCACTTTCTATTGTCAAAACAAAAATCCACCCAGAGTTTTGTTAACAGCATATACATCTACACAGCATTGCCTAGTCTTACAAAATTTGTCTGAAGAGTTGCCAGCTTTACAAGCAATAAATTATTATGATCAAATGAAAACTATAAACCAAAGTAGACATACATAGGAATGTGCATAAAACCAACCTTACTAATTGTGGTATCAAAGGAACAGAAGACTGGAAACCAAAGTTAGTTAGAAAAATTTGTATTATAATTATAGTAAGTTTAACTTAGTAATAACTGTAACTTTATAAACACCACAAATCACATTTACCCAGAAACCTTGTCAGAAATACACAAAACCAGAACCTGGCAAAAAGAACAGAAGGTAAGTGCACATCAGTTGTTTACCTTAGAGGAGGAGGATGCAAATGGTAGGGAAAGACACTTAAAAGTTTTACTGCGTGGAGGAAGTTGGACTGGTTACATTCTGGAAAATGAATGAAACATTCTCTTTTATCCTTTCAAGGAAAGGATCAGCAAGAGTCTGATGTTGCCCAGAGAAATGTTTCCATTGCATCAACTGTGACATGGAGAGTGGTTTCTTTGAATTAGGCTTCGAATGTCCAAGCTGGCAACTTGTAGACATAGAGGCCTTTTCTGAGGAAGGATCTGAAAAAAAAAAATGATGCAGTAATCAGGGAAAACTAAGACAGAAAATTTCAGTCTCAATCAATAAGCCAGTTGGTGATAACAAATGAGGGAAAACAGAAGAACATATATAATCCTTCTATGCCAATGAAACCCAAACATATGTATCCACATTAAGAGGAGGAAGGCTGTTTCTTGCTCATTCATTGAGTTTATCAAAATCACCATATGCTAGCAGAAAGACAAATCCTTTTACACACGGATGGGAAAGGAAATATCTTATCTGGCAATTTCCTTTCTTCTGTCTTTCTAATTCTGTGACATTTGGGCTGCTCTCATTCTTTAAGTAAATCTGAATCTGTAAGTATGTTGCAGCAGAAGTCATCCTAGCTTTTATTTCCTCCCAGAGGAGTCATTTCAACCAGCTAAGAGTAATCTGAATAGTTATTTCATTGACTCAGCACACTAGAGCTGTGCACTCTCTACATCCACATGATGCCAAGTTGTTCAGTATTTGCAATGTTGTATACTGTACATCACAGTAAGGAAAGGACTGTTGCTGTGAAGTGCAAAGAGAGGAATTCACTTTTGACAAAGGATCCAAAAGACCCAAACAGTACCAGGTCATTGCAGGATATGTCATCACTTTGCTGGCTTCATGACTCATCTGATGCGTGTGACAAATGAAGAAATCATTTTGGATTGGGGGAAAAAAAAAAAAAAAAGCATCACTGTTGCTATTGGTTTAAAACCTGTTGTCAAATATTTTCATAGCAGGGTTACATTCTCCTTAGGAAACACCAGTGACACGAGCAGCACGATGACTCGGAGTATTCATGAGGTAAACAGCCCATAAAAACTCATATATGCAACACTTTCCTTTTGACTGACATACCATGCACATCTGCACTGGACTTGAAACAGATTCTTTTTCTGTCCAGAAGAAAGTTTAGAATAGAAGCACATCTCAAGTCCTTACGGATTCTGTGTTCCTAACTCCACTGATTACACCATGATCAGGTAAAACAACAAGGCTGACAGCACTGTAGCTGATCTGAAAGCCAGGAGAATAGCAAACAACCCATCTGCATGATCCAGGCAGGGTTAGCTTCTTCCTTTCAAGACTCCTGTGGTTTCCTAAAGATGGCCCTAGTGTGAAAGGACAACAGGAGTGCAGTCAAGAATATCCAGTCTCATTGGTACATCTAGTGCAGTCCAGGAGCTCTACCTGCCAGTGAAAAAAATCTGGACTTGAGGAAAAAATCTGCACACCAGTGAGAAAACAGCTGGCTAACACTGAACACTAAAGGTGTCTTTTCCACACAGATCCTGTTCTAGTACCGACGTGGATGCTGGTATATTTTAGAACATCACTTACTCCTGCAAACATGGAAGGTTTCATTTTTCAATCATTCAGGGAAGATAAAACGACAAAGTATGTGGAGTAAAAATAAAGGAGAAAGTCAAATTGCACAGAAGCACTGTGCTTTCACTAGCCAAACCCTCCCCTTTTTGGGTAGAATGAGAAAGGAAACACAACTCTTGCCTATTACCTGGAGACACGCAAACCAACCAGCAAAAGCAGTCTCACTGGGTCTGTATTACTTCATTTCTTGCTCGTGTCTGTTAAGAACACACACTCTTGTACCCATTTCTTTTCTGGTTCTTTTTATGGTGGTATCTATGTGCATTTAGAAGATATCAGTATTGGTACCTTGCTATCACACTTGCAAATAGTGTACATGGACATTTCATGCCCAAAGGAAAGAAATACGCCAGGGCAATGGACATTCTTTCCTTTAAGAAATCAGATGAGCTATAAAAATGGATAAGATATAAACATAACTTATGATTTTTTTATGATTTTTTTTTTAAATCCTGATCCTAACTTCAACTTCTAAACTTGTATGCAGCGAGGTATTAAAACAATTTTCATGTGAGAAAAGAACAAGAGACAGGGTCCTACAGAAAGCCTAGACACACAGGTGAATGTTTGCAACTTGACTTTACAACTGCCAGGGGTCTTCCAGCACTTCTCAAATAACTGTTTTAATCATCCTGCATCAGCTTTAGTTCAAGAAGAGTTATATTCAGAGATGTGGTGTAGATCTTCATCTGGTATAGCTCTCCTCAGATAAACAGCTTTTGAACTCACCCTACAGCTACTCATTACTGTCCTTGAATATTTAGAAAGCAAACACCATTTAGTGTCATTTGCTTGCAACGAAATCACTAGTTGAGCTGTCCAGAACTGATTCAAGGAATTAAGAGGCGTGATACATTAGTTTTAAGTGCAAGGAATGAATCTTTTCTCCTCTTCATCTTGTGAAGGGCTCCTATGGATTACAAAAATCAGCCACTGTCTGGAAGATCCCACAATGAACCTCATCACTTCAATCCTATTTTCCTGAGCATCAGTTTTCTCCAGTGACACCATATCTATTCAGAATGGATGTACTTCCTCAGCAATGGTCAGAGGCAGTGAAAAAGAAACTCACTTTGAAACTCACTCCTTCCCATGCAGTCACACTCAAGCAAGTCATGGGTCACACAGCTGGAATCTTCATGAAGAGTAAAGAGATTTCGAAGCTCCTCAATGGAAAAATGGATGTGTTCAGATGTCTTGGAAAGGTCTACAACTGCCCCAGAAAGGTCTTGTTTGCTGATCTGTCTTTGATAAATCTTTTCTTCTATTGAACCTGTATTGAAAAAATATATATATATATACACTTTGGAGCATTTTTTTTTCCAGTTCTTGTCAAGAAGAAAAGCCCATTTCTTGATAACAACATTCATAGGAAATGCTAAACCACTATTTTCAGTTATTCAAGCAACAGCACAGCAAGGCAAAGCCAAATGAATCAGTATGATGTCTCTATTTTAACTGAATTCAGAACCAATAATAAATATTTTTGAAGAACAAATTATTTCCAAATTTTTTTTTTTCATGGACAAAATTTCAATAGTTGTTTCACTTCAGGGTATCTTTGAGCACCATTTCTGACCTGTGGTTAGCAGCCTGTAGATATACACTGTATGTTTCTGACCATCTCTCCACACTCTAGCCATTGCCTAAAGAAAACAGCAACATGGAGAACATTAAGAGCCTAGAATACAATGTTATTTCAATTAAAACGTGTAGCCTCCTTTGATCAAGTCACCAGTTCTATTAGCTCCTGAAAAAAAGATGTCCAAAGAAAGCAACCCCACTGACTGTCTTTTAGAAAAGTTTTCTGTTATTAACTGTAAATAATTTTGAAAACAAAATTTCCTTTCTGCCATTTATGCTCCCCTCTGTTTCTGTCTACTACAGGAGGCAAACAGACATTCGAATGCCTTCCTGCCAAAAAGCTCCTCTTCATATTTGTTTTCTAAGCATTAGCAGCTATTTAATATCTCAGGAATACTCATCATTCTCCTCCATCTCCAAAATTGGTTTTTGCCAAAATTACATCTTTAAAAATGATTTTTCCTTTTCTTTTAAATTTGTAAAATAAGTGTTACACACTCCCTTTAATTCTTAAACAAAGTGTAACTTAGTATTGCTAGATGATTTTTTTTTTCCCAAAAAATATAAGGGTTACACCAAAAGGTTTCTTACTACATTTATAAAAAGATCTCAAAAAATTTGTTGTTGTTAAGGACTAATTTAACTGAACACTCTCATGCCAACTACATAGTCCCTTGAGGCCAACAGTACCCGTTACGAGAGTAGCACAGCGTTGGCTTTGTTTTCTTTCTTTTGGCATTACTGCCATGTGATTTTCTCATTCTCTTCATTCTGATCAGATTCTCTCCCTTTTTCTCAGATATTGCAAACTGACAGCAACATTTGCTAAGCAGTCTAATGATGTTTTTATTTTCTTTTTTAGAAACACAGCAACTTTCCAGTTAAAAAGAGGTCGAGAGACAAAGGGGATACATGACTCACTCCTCCAAAGAAACCAGAACTTCATCTCTTTATTTTACTGCAAGAGGGATGCTAATGAACCCAATATATATATGACAGAGAAATATTTATTCTTTCCTTCTCAGAAACAGTATTCCTTCAGTACTGTACTTGTTCAGAAGCAATGTGATAATTGGGTAGCAGTAAGACACATAGAGCCAGGCATTTCAAAATCAATCAGAAAATCAGTTGATGCCCCTCCCAACCCAGATGCACACGGTTGTTTTCAGACCTGAATATCTGTAGCTGGATTCCAGTCAATATCATAGAGGATCAAATGAGATGCTCCGACCAGATTCAGTCCTACTCCTCCAGCCTTTGAACTCAGCAAAAAGATAAAAGCTGGGCTGAATTTACTATTAAAAGTATCAACAATCTGTTGTCTCTGGGAGACAGGAGTATGTCCATCAAGTCTAGTATAAGAGTATCCATGACGTTTGCACATCTCTTGTAGTATGTTTAATGTCTGAGTATAATTGGATACCAGTACAACTCTGTCAAACAGTAAAACAAAGACATCATCTTAGGCCTTGCTAAAATCCAGCAACAAACTACTGCAGACATCTAAGAAAGCAAAACTACAAGTCAAGCAAAAATTACACATCAACCTGAGGTTACTCATACTTCCTAAGAAATAAAACTTTTCCTATTAATTTGAAGCACATGGCAGATTTGGATGCATTATAACCATTGCCAAGCATTCAAATGTTAAATAATGAATGTTTTCCTCAGCAACAGAATGTAGTTTAATGCACAGACTGCAGGGATCCAGAAGCAAACACAAGGATTCTTTGTTTTAAAAAAATAAATCTCTACTTATACCAAATAGCTGTTGTTAAGGCAGCATTTGCAGAGGGTGTTGTAGCAGCTGATAAATAATATATATATTACTCTGCTACTGAAAAAGCTCCTGTGAACTTCTGTAGACAAGCTCAGAAAATTCTGGTACACAAAATCATGAAAGTCAAACAAGAAAGCAGTGACTCTTCCCTATATTTTATAACTGAAAAGAACTGTGATGAAGGATAGTGAAATACATCACAAACAATACAGCCTGGATTTTTATTGTTAATCTTTTAAAGAAAAATCAGTCTGATCCCTTAAATTAATGACTGTGACTAATGCCAGCATTTTTCCTCTGAAATTTTGACTGAATAAGTTTCAGAGATCAGCAAATGTATGATTTCTATCCTCCCAGATACTGAGGATGATTCTACTCAATGGACAATGAAAGATCTTTTGAATTTAAGCCATAAATAATAAGGACAGTTAGGGCATTTTCTGCCAGATCTTGTTTGGAGGTCTTTTATAATCTAAACTAAATGTAACAAATTCCATCAAAGGAGCTCCATTTTTTAACATATTTTTGATTAAAAGAGAAGTACTCAAGACCTAAACAAATCTTTTCAGGGAAAAATTAACATTTTTTTAATCATTCTAAAGCATTTTTATTATTACACTTTACAACTGAACTACATGCGTGACTTGTTTGTAAAGACTTTGGAAGATGGGTTGTTTGTTTTTTTTTTTTTGGTCAATCAACACCAAATTCCCACCTTTGTTTTCACTCAGAAATAGAATATAAACTTTGGAAGAAGACTGGAAGTGAGTCTGCATATCACAAAAGCTCTTTAGTACTAATGAGAGCAGAGAAACAGAAGAAGCAGCATGAACAGCACCGAATTAAAGCAAGAAAGCTTTTAAAGGTATAAATAAACTTGTAGAGGCGTAAAATAAAGCCTTGACACCAGGCATTACTATAGCCCTGATACAGGGGGAGCTGCTTTTTCCTGACACTCCTGTTTCTTTTGAAATAAGTAAGGCCAGTACATTTTGGTATTTCTCTGTCGTTTGTTTCAGTGGATATTAGGCATTTAAACTCCAAGAGGCTCAGCTTTCTGATTTGTAAAAGGACAACATCTTCAGATTCCATTACATCAGTGCCAAGAGATCTGCTGCTACTTCCCACTACTGCATTACTGCATGTCCTATTTAAGCATCAATTTAAATAAATACTAAATACTTTTGGAATAGCTGGGCTTTAAGGCAGGATCCATAAAAAAAGTTCTCCTGGGACATAAGGTCATGTGAGATTGCCATGAATCAGCGATTGCACAGCAACTAATCATGTGCATCCTATTACCTCATGATGATCAGAGGTTTTCCTACAGGCTGGTGGCATTTCCCACAAGGGAAACAAGCAGTTGCAGTGCAAGTTCATCTCTCGGTTACCCCGAAGAGAAAAAGCAGCAAGTGCTGAGCAGTTAAACATGATTAAAGGGGAAATAACTTATAATCTAGTAATTACAAATATTTTAGTGTCATTTAAAATAGTCAATAAATTAATAGACCTCCTTAAGGAGATACAAAGCATTGGAAAGTCTCTGCAAGTAAAGATAATACGTCATAGTAGAGGGGCTGTAGCAAACTATCTTACATGCTTGAACTTGGCATGAAAAATACAAGCATCTTTACTTGGAAAAAAAATATAAAGAGCATCTTCAAAAGTTATGTCAACTGCAAATCCTAGCTTAGTAATTCAACAAGGCAGAGCCAGGAGTACAGTGCATAAACACACTTCACACCTCTGCAAACAGTTACAACGCCTTGGAATATCACATCCCTGTGCCTTTGAAAAGCAAAACAACATCCAGAAGGTCACTCCCACGATCTCCCCTATTTCCTACTTGCCTTTCAGAAGAGTTGAGCTCATGGATGGCTGCTAACAACTTCACGAGCACCCGCAATTTTCCTGAATCGGTTTCAAAGAAAGCATCCAAAGTATAATCTTGTGGAAAGACATCTATTAGACCTTCATAGAGGCTGGACTCATCACGCTCATCAGACATAGGATCACAGCTTTTTTCCTATTGAAAGCAAAAAGATTCAAGTTCCACAACCCCTCTGTTTCGTGGGGTTTTTTGAATTTTGCTATGTTTTTCTTATGAAAACAAAAGGAGGGATCAAAAACTGCCACAAAGCAGTGTATCATGTGAGGGTGACAATCTCCCAGTACTGGACCCAAAGCAGAGTTTTAAAACAGTGATAGTGTTTATCTTGGTTTACACCCTCTGAACTAAGATGCTGTTTCCAGTTGAGTAGAAAGCTGAAATACTTAAAACTGAAATATTTGTTTTACCTCTACTTCTCTACTTAAGCAACCACACAGGTGTATACTCACAGCAAAGCCATATTAAAATTTGAGGTAAAATAAAATAACATAAAATAAAATTAAAATAAAATAAAACCAAAACTCTGCTTTTTCTTTCTAAATCCCATAATAACTTGTTGTGGAACCTGCCAGTCCTTGACCTTTTTTTGGAAGATGCTGTCATTAAGATTTAGTTATGTAACTGGAAATGAAGAAAAGCTGCAAGAACAAGAAGATGGCACGAGGCAATAGGAAACTGGTGAGATCCTTTCCTTCAGTACATTCAGATTTCCTAGCATTTATGGTTGTGAAAGCAGATCTCCTGAAGGAAGCTGCGTGTGAGAAGCAAGCGTGGAAATGACCTTAAGTAAGACGCACACTGACCGTGACCTGACTTTAGTGACCTTTGCCTGCTGAAATGACTAATTGCAGGCACACACCCCCACACAAATAGATACCTTTATAGCTTTAAAGAGAAGACATGGATGATTGCAAAGTTTTTTCAAAGCTCCTATACATATTAGGTGAGGACTGTTTTCTAGCCCTCCTTGCAGACAGGACCTAATAACTCGAGAACTAAGCAATTGTCGATACAATTCAAGCTGCAGTGCTGTTGGTCGACAGAAGATTATGCTCTCCTTTTTGGGGGGCAAGAATTTGTTTATAACCTCCTGTGTTCTCCTAAGAATGAAGAGCCCAGTGAGGCGTGTGAGTTCCGCTGCTCTGTTTTCCCCCAATTCCTTTTCTTCCTAAAAGGACAAAGCACAAAATGAATTATAACCTTGCATTTCATCGCAATTGATTTCCATTATATTAATTAGGTAATTAAAGAACATTTTCAAGGTAGGCTACTGCTTTCTGACGTGGGACAGTAATGATCAATTCTTCTCCAATTAGTACCACTGCCTGAGCTTAGTTCTAGGTCTGCCTTCTAAAGTCTTAAGCGGAGGAAGATAATGTCCCAGAAAATACCCAATGCTCAAATTATATCCCAGAATTTCTTGATTGATGCAGTAACATCACATCGATTTTACAGCACTCTGTGGAAACGAAGAATGAATCAAATATCACCATATTGTAATGCATATGGCATTTTCAGGGACGCAAGGAGTCGGAAGAGCAATTTTTGCCTGATCATTTATAGGCAGCTGAAATGCCGTGATCTCAGCATGCATGTATTCCTGCAGCTCCCTTTGGGGAACAGCTGATTTTACCTGAAATAGGAAGTTGAAAAACTTTTGCTACTATTAGCCCTGAGCTTTATTTTACTCCATAGAAAGAAAATTTCACAGTGCTGTCTACAAATTGTCTTTAAAAAATCATATACCCTTGTGGCTGAGGGTTCTCTAGACCTGACAATTGGTTCCTCATATATCTTTCTATATGTGGATAAAGAACCGAGTATTCCTGGATTCACAAACTCTATTAGTGCATAAAATTCTTGCAAATCATTTTGGATTGGAGTACCTGGAAAGAGAAAAAAAATCATCATGTATTTGGTAGCTTTGTCTTAAAAATTATAGAAGTGCAATCGCCGAACGCAGGGTTTAATGTTGAGAAGGCACACTGACAACAGATGGCTTGTTTCAAGGTAAATTACTGAATTAATCTAGAACTTTATCATGATTAATAAACTACTGTCCCCCTAACTAAACAGACTGCACAGCCAGTAGTTTTGACCAAGGAATTTAAAAAGTCAAGGTCTAAACCAATTTTATTAACTAACTATAAAGGAAAACAATGAGTGTATGAAAACAGAGTCCTGATTCCCTTAGTGAGGTTCACGTGCTCCTTGCCTGTCCCCAGAGTTAGACAAACTTTGCATTTATTTAAAAAAAAAAAAAAAAAGAAATAGTCTGTTTTAACAAGACCCCAGATCTGCACATTTAATACCCCTTGTCAAAATTCATACTGTGCTCGTGCCATACTCAGAGTAGTTTTTTCCTTTACCCCAACCTCGTTAGCGCAGGTAAATAGTTGCTATAGCTACTAACCAGTAAGGATAATTCTCCTGTCACATGACAGACTAGTGAGGGCTGTAGTTGTCTTAATAGAGGTATTTTTCAAACGATGTCCTTCATCACAGATTAGGAGGTTAAATTCTATAGCCTGAATTTGATCCAAACATCGCAGCAGCATCTCGTAGCTGATTATCAGAACTGAATAAAGTGGAGAACCGGTGAATTCTTCTACTTTATGGTCCTGCAGGTATAAAGGAAAATGTGTCATACAACTATTTCTTTTGTGATCACTCTTCATTTTCCTTAAACATCCAGAGTCTACAGGAATTTCTTCTAGCAAGACTCAAGATCTTTGCTATCTCTTTCATGAGTTTGGATTATTGATTCTTCCCTAATTTGCAACGGAAATACGGGCTCTGATACAGCAATTTTACCACCTCATTAAAATAGAATTTGTTATTCCTGTAGGCCTTCAAATCCTCTGAGACACATTACCGTGAAGGTGAAAAGCACAGACTCCCTGGAACAGCTTTCTACCATTGTCCCGGCATTTAGGTAAGCTGTAAATGAATAACTGAAGCCAAGATAAGCAAGAGGCCTGAGTAGCTGCCTGTACATTCACTTTGGGGTCTCAAGCTGCAGGGTGTAGTAATGTGGTCCAGTAGGAAGTTACCACATTCCACCAACTTAAAATTCCTCTTGTAGTTTTGCGCTGAATCTGGCGTTAACTTTGTTACAAGCCCTTCACATTGATGGGCTGGCCGACAGGTACAGGCAGCCTGGGACTCAGAAAGCAGAGCCCAAAACTGGCCCCTGAAAACATGCCTGGCTAGCAGTAAATAAATGGAATTGATTTCTAAACCCTGTCTTAGAGGTCAGAAAGTGGCTGTGAGCTCCTCGTCCCTTACTTACCCTTCAAACCTTTTTCCTTCAATAGACATCACGGCTTTTGATGCCTACTGAAGAAAATAAAGTCACTGTACTGTGACAGGGAGCTTCTTCCAAAAAACATGCCTAGGAGTAGTTACACTTCTGTGCAGCCTTGTGAAAGTGGGATTCCTTACCTGTCTTGCAATTATGCACAAAAATTGGAAAAATCTACTGTGGGCACGTCCCTTCCCTTTCCACTTAGCTCCACACACAAATTCCCTGCGTGCTCCTTCCTATTTCCTCACGCTGTTCACTAACTAAGCAGGCTCTGCTCACTAAGACAAGCTGAAGGACCTCTTTAACTGTGAAAGCAAATCAAGCTAGAGCCTCAGAAGGTATTTTTATTTCCAAACAAGATCAGTAACCAAAGACAGACAACTAAGTCTGGAGCCAGATGGTGTAATACACTCTAAAAGCAACACCACTTAATTATCACAACCTTTAGAGCCTCCTAGCAGGTGATTCAAATGAATCTATGAGCCGAATCTGGTACATTAATCTCACAAAGTACCTTGTGGTAGCTCAGTCCCCAAATGCTGCTCACGCAGAGGCCCTGCAGACAGCAGAGGAAACAAGGAGTAGCGAGGAGCAGGTAAGAAGAGCAGGCGCTGTTCTCCCCGGGCTTTCAGAGAGGACCTGAGCATTCTGGTGTTTCCAGGACTGTGGTGAACTGCCCGTTTTCTGGACAGTAGTTTTTTACTGCCAGTTTCAAAATAGGAGCAGAAAGTTTCCCAACACAGGAACAGAGACACAGAGGAGACCTGCAGGCAACACCTGAGTTGTCCCTACCAAGTATTCAGGCTCCACATTGCAGGCCTGAAGACAGGGAATGCCTCTCTGACCTTCTCTGGGAATGGTCAAGCAGCAGAAGATGCCCAGGGTTTAAAAATCATTTTGTGTTCCTACACTTCCTGGGTGGGAGCTAAAACTACAGGGAAAAGTGGTGGGGGCAACGGGAAACTACCTCCAACTTCCCTCCCCTGGTAAATCATCAACTCTTCTGGATTGTTTGAATCTCTTAAAAAAATAAAGCAGAAGAGTCCTGGCATATTATAAACCCCCTGCAGAGAAGCATAATCTATGCCCTGGCGTATATAACAACAGTATATAACAGCAGTGGATGATGAACTGAAAATTAAAATAAATTTATAAGCTAATTTCAAGTAATTATTTTATCCTCTTAACAGGCTGCGAGATATGTGTGTACTACAGCCTCCATTGTCACAATTACCCAGTGACTTGACAGGTTTAAGCGAGTTGCCCAGAGCCACATATGGAGCAAGTGTCAATCAGTATTACAGCTCCATAATGTCCCAGGCTTCCTCTTTGAACAGCCCCTTCCCTGCACTCGTGCCAATCCAGTACAGCTGCTGAAGCGTAAATGAAAAAAATGCTGAATCATGAAGCAATGTAAACCTTGAACTGATTTAATTCTCCAGATATTTGGACTTAAAAACCAAACCAAAATAACCCCAATAGAAGTGACACTCTGCAAACAGATAAAGGAGGTATTCTCTCAAACACATCTCAAATGTTCCTAACAAGGATTAGTGAGACCTCAACGCAAGCTTTGTGGGGACACCTTCATTTTCAGAGCAATGTCGTCTACGGGGTGTTTGCATTTTAACTGAAGTAAGCTGTAATCACATTTTAAAAGCAGATGATGTCCTGGCTTTTGGAAGAGTCTGTTACTGAAGGGTTAGGATCAGCTTGTGGTACTTCGGGGTGAAAATAAGGAAAACATGCCTAACACATTTTTAAAAGTCTGTCAGTTCTTTGAATGTATTCCTTCTAGGCAAGGACAGAAAAAACCTTTGAGACAAGCTCTTCCTTTTAAGTTGTGCTGGAGAAATAACAGTATGGTAATTGCTGTTTTTCTGGTGAAGATAGACAGTAAATTATTTTGAAATACCTCATTATATCCCAGGCAAGTCATATTTGTGTCTTCCTTTTGCATCACAATGTATTCCTTGCTATTTAGGAACGCAACCTTAAAAGCTGCTGAGTGTCCTCGATCCAAACGGCTCCAACGAGATGAGTAAGAATATTTAAGTTATTTAAATTAAAAGAAAATGAAAGCTACTGTGATTTTGGGTCATAGTAACTGTCAGCAAGCTCAGGTTTTCTCCTCCCAACATTATTCATAAAAACTGCCAGAAAACATTCAATTATTTCTAACTACCTTTGCAGGTAAAAATGTTGCCATTATATTTTGCCTTGTATTCACTTCTTTTAGACACTGCCACATTTCTCATCCTAACTTATTTTACATTACAGTTCCTGACAACTCAGTTTGCATCATTTCTAGTTACTAGTTACTAAGACAAGCAAATGATGCCAAGGCCACCTATTACTCACAGATCTTGACTGTCCTCAGTGGAAGATGAGTAGGTTCAGTAATTTCAAGGATTTGACAATACTGAGGGGAATTCAAAGAAATAATTATTGTTACAAAATTTTGTACGCTCTACGAAAGTGTAAAAATAGTTTGAAAACTTCCACTTCATCTGAACTATTCACTCTTCCATACAGACAATAAGCATAATGCAAGAAACTGAAAGCAGATCTGGTTGGTGTAAGAATTGAGTCATCTTTAGAATTAGATATTATTTGTTTCTTCAATCTACTTGTATGGAATTATTAGATTAAAAAAATAACTTTGGAAAATAAATATCTGTATCTTTGTTGCAAGCACCGACACAGCCACTCTAAGTTCTCCACTTCTTCCCACTGGCACAATGCAAATAGAGAGGAGCAAGGAAAAAAGCAGGGGTAGAGCAGATTGCTGAATGTAAGTATAGAAACCACAGTCTGGTAAACAGGCTTCCCTTTGGTCTTTGGTCTTTGGTCTTTCTATTCTGAATGCCCATGTGGACATGGGGACCAGAAGTCTTGGGAAAAGAAATACTGGATGGTAAATTATAAAGAGCAGAACTTGAATCTGAAAGGTGCAGAAGTGATAATAAAGGCATGAGCACGCCTCCTGTTCACAGCTTCATGAATGCTGGCCCCAAGGGGACTCAAACCCACTGACTGAGATATTGAGCCATGCTTAATGGGAAAATTTACATGGCCAGAAAGCCTTACTGGAAAAGCAGAGCAAGAGGTGGTTCTCCTCCAGAGCAAGCCCCCTCAGTCAGAGATGCTACAGCCTCACTCCTTGAACTCCCTTGTCTTTAATTTGCCAGGTGCTTTCCTGCCTGGCGTGGTCAATAAAGGCCACTGAAGCACAGAGCCTGTGCCAGAACTTTCAGTCGTTGCAGTGAAGGATAGAGAGAGCTTTGTGTTTCAAAAACAAAGGCAAAAAACTAAAGATATATGAAGGAGATTAAAAGATGGGATGCTTCCTCTGGACATGGGAATCCTCCAGGCCCTACAGGAACTTGGGAATGTCATTACCAACAGAAACAGCTCCAGTAAAACAGCTCCAGTATAGGAGGGACAGGGATCAACATCATCCTGCTTCTTTATTAAGATTGCTCCTGGCTGCATTCTTCTAGAGAAGAGAAACATTCACATTATCTAACACTGAGGCTCTAGGCATGGTAACTCATGAGACTTTAACCAAGCTCTATAGAAACCCTAATTGTTGAAAGTTACAGTAAAAGGAATACCCTTCTGAAGTAACCTAAACCAGATGGTCAAAACACAGAGAAAAAGTTTTCAGTACAGAATAAAAGCAGATACTACAGAAACAGAGTACAACTCAGTCAAGATAGATGCTCTGGTACCTAAAGTACCTCGACAGATGAGATAAATCTCTTTAAACCACAGAGGCACACGGAGGAGCTTGTCAACTTTTACATGTTCAAAGATGAAGCCTGAGGAAAGAGAAGACAGATGTGCTACACAGGCAGGTGAGCTTGAGTTATAAGGTGGGTACTGACAGCTAAATGTCCCTTTGGACAGTTACCTGAAGAAGAAATCAAGTATTACAAGTAAATATTAATAGAGATTACTAGTTTTGGACTCCAGTTTAAAATAAAACTAAATCAATAAAAGTGGATACAGAAAATCACAAGTCCTATATTCTGAGCCAAATACGACCTAATCCCCTTTGGGAAATCAATCTTACCTGATCAACTGTAAAGACTTTGATCCTTTCACTTCCCAGCCATTTCTGAAATTCTTTTTTCCAGTTTTTTACCAGACTCCCAGGGGTGACAATCAGTGCTCGCTTTAGTAGAGGTTTGCACCCATAGACCCCCTGACGCAGAAGAGTCCAGACAAGTGCAATACATTGCAGTGTTTTTCCTAAGCCCATTTCATCAGCAAGAATAGCTCCAAATCTGCCACTAACTCTGTAAGATATAATTGGGTGGTGACAACATTTTACAAGATTGTCTATAATTATTTACAGCTGGTTTAGGGAATTGCATCTTGGGGTTGTTTTTTGAAGTATAAAGAACCTATTTATACTTCTGCTCTGCTCTATGTTTTCAGAGTATGCCCTACTCTACATTTTCATTCAGTTGTACCAGAAGACCTTAGAGTGAAACTCCTCACCTCCTAGATTAATGCATTAGTCCTCCAAAACCAAATAGTTTAAATCTTCTTATAGAATTAAAAATATTATCTAATAATATTTTTAAAACTGGTATATACCTTAAGGAGCCTACGA
>JANHGN010021764.1:0-112547 GCA_024605025.1 Megaceryle maxima | reverse complement strand
ACAAAACAAAACAAAACAAAACCACACAACAAACCACCACACAAGACAACAAAAAAAACAACCCAAACTGCCCCCACATCCTATATCACCAGTGCTCTTGTAAAGCATCAAGTCTTTGCTCTAAATCCTAGAGTTAGCAGACCTCCTAAATGCTGTGATTAATTGTTCTTCAGCTAAATTTGTTTCATAAATTTGTACCAGGCGTATTCTCAGAAACAACTGCACTTCATAAAAAAAAAAATGGTTTGAGTCAGCCCAATGGTAAAATTACCAGCAATTGAAAATTGACAGTAATAAGTATTACCAGTGTCCTTGAAGAATGCATTTCTACAGAAATAGAACGTTTTGTGTCTTTTGTCTGGAAAGTTGTCCTCTGTGTAGCTACTTTGCCTTTCTTTTTGAGAAAGTTTTTCAAAGTAGGAGTTTGGTTCCTCTACAGCTAGTGAATGACATACAGAGAAATAAAAGTTTAGATTATCACTCCAGTCCCTATGTAGAGGTTAGGGAAGTGCTTTAGACAAGAGAGGAGACAAGAAAATATTTGTGTCTTTGGATTTGTACATGTTTACCAGGTTAATGTGCCACTCTAATCTGCTAGAATATCACAAATATACCATTAAACGTCTCTGCTACAGTGTTAAAGTCCCCTCCTGCTATCTGTGCCCTGCTTCCAAGAGCTCTAGATCATCTTTTGAGACCATATTGACAGAGGCTCCTGCTACAGTTTTCTGAAACCACAGCTTTTTTTTTTTTTTTTTTTTTTTTTTTACCCTCCCTGGTTACCTGCTCCTCTGTCATAGCTCACTAACCTCAGCACTGCATCTGTGTAAGCATTAGCAGGCTTGTTCTCTCAAGCCAGGCAGGATCAGCCATCATCAAGGACTCATACAGGATAAAATGTTGAGTGGCTGCAGTGAAGGGGAAAGGGTATGCTAAGACCAGAAATGAACAGGGACAGTCGAGGAGCACTGGATGCTCTTAACCTGTCTTTGCTGCTGGAGAAGCTGCAAATGGATCCATGCCCTGAAAAGGGTGATTAAAGCTGACTGGTGAATTGTCTTCTGTATGTGTTCATTTCAGAAGCTGAGGCTTAATTTTTTAAAGCTGTTCAGTAGATGAAATGAAATTTGTGAAAACTTAATACATATCATCATAATGACTTGTAAATTGAATTAGTTCCTTGGTATATTTTAACTTTCACTAAAAATATTTAAAAGAGCTATGTTCCAGGCAGAATAAACTACATCAGAGGTTTATCTCCATTACTGTTGAGCTAGTGGAGTAATTTTTCTTCCCCCTGAAAGTGATGTGATAGGATTGCATTGTTTATAACCGACTACATTTTGAACATGCAGATTTCAATGGAGCAATGCTTAAATAGTGTCTTAAGTTTTTATAACTGTGGGGTTTTTTTTAAAGCTGCATCAGGGTTTTCCAATTTCATGAGTAATAATGACAAAAACCCACTTGTTTGTTTTGATTCTCTCAGGAAGGGAGAACTAAATGGGTTTCAAGATCAGTTATGCATACTCAGATTTCTGATGCTTTCATTGTTTAAAAAATATCACCAAGCTCTTAATAAAACATTCTTAGGATTCTTAGGTCTGTTACTTTTTTACAGCAGCTGAAGCTCAGGTATATAATGCAGATGCTTTTATATCTTGAACTTATAATTAAGGGTGTTCTTCATTACACAGAATATTAGGTCTAGATGGTATCATAGAGATTTTTAAAGTAATATAGAAATCCTTTTTGTAAACTTGATATTTTACCTAATTTTTGTGCACTTTTATTTTGGTACCGCATTCTTTGATGCAACAAACTTTCTACCTAAAAGAGTTGAGTTGGGGAAATTGTTCAGGCAGAAAGCAGGGGTGTTAAAAAGGAGAGTAAGGAGAAGTTAGGCATTTGGTATCTGAATTGTTAAACAGTTTAAAGTCGTTAAAAGAACTCTGTTTTGAGTACAGATAAGGAAATGCATTTATTTCTTAGTCTGAATTTTGAGGATACAGCTTCACACTTTTAATTTCCTTCTTTACTTTTGCTTTTGGCAAAAGCTGAATGTTCTCACATTCACAGGATACTGCACTAAGCCATCTCTGCATTGAAGGAAGAGAGAATGCTGGTCCTTCTGAACTGATCAGCACTGGCATAGCTGGCATTGACGCTTAAGTTTCTACATGATTGATTGGATTTTTTTTTTATTATTATTTGTTTTTTATTATTGTCTGCATATTCATAGCATCATCTCATACTTAGCTCATGGTTTTAAAGTCTTCTTCATAGCCATTAAGTCTAAATAAGTATGTCTTTTTAAGTAAGCAACCTTACATTACATTTTCCAGAAGTAGGAAAGCCTTATCTCCCTTAGGGCTTTGAGTCCATATGAACATCCTAAATTGAAAGGGAGGCAAAGAGGCATCAAGTGAAGGGAAAACATCACTATGAGAACATCAAACACTACCTCTGATGCATTTCAAAGTGTTTCCCTTAGAAAAAAATATATCTCTAGAATTAACACTTACTCTTTTTTTATGTCTCAATATTATTTTTAAAATAGCTTCATGGGATATTTAAGTAGCATTGAGAAAAATAAGTTGAAAAAAGGAGGCTTCCTGCATGAGTCTACATCCAGAATTGCTACTAGAGCTAAGATGAAAATTCAGGTGTTTCTGGATTTAGGCTAACAGACCACATTGCTTCCTAGAAGGAATTAATTTTGTTTGCATCTTTACAAATAGATACTTCTGCCAAAAATATTCCCCATTGTTCAAGTTTAGTATAAACAAGACATCAGCTGATGTATCTTAAATGCTGTGTTGTTTAAGCTTTGGCAGCGTATATCGTCATAAGGTGCCCGATACACTTAGATCATGTGCATGTTCTTGTAGTGGCTCTGTCAATATTGGATCAATAGAGCAAAGAATTTACGAAAACAAGCTAACCAAAATGAGTCTGCCCAATGAATAGACACTTGCTTCCTCTTTTCTTGGCAGTTCTCGGTATTAAGTTTCATAGCTCTCTGGGAATTGAGAAAACAAGTTTGTGGAATTCACTAGGCTTTGAAGTCCACTTGTTCTCACTAAATACTAATGCTTATACTTCATGTGAGTATAAATAAATATATACGTGAGCAACTTCTCTACATCTTAACAAATAGAAACATTAGGAGGTTGAAGGATAAATGTCTCAAGGACCATGTTTAGTAAAATTTCAGCTACGAGCTTCTGTAGTTATTTTTTCCATTAGAACTTCAGAAAACTCAAAACTTTGAAAGGTTTACTTGCACTGTAGGGAAGAGACAACTAATTTAAAAGTTCTCTTTTGCCTCTTTTTTTTCACTCCTTTCCATAGTTTTGAAGGAAACCATTACTATTAGCAATATGTGAATGAACAAAAGAATCATAAATGTGCCTGATCAAAAAGTACAGTAAGAAGAAATTCCAGCTTAAAGAAGGGCATCTGACTATGCATTGTTCCTATTGTTACAAGGGAAGGTTCCTCTGATGACAGTAACTTTGAGATTTAAATATTTCTTTCATCTCCTAATGGCTAAGCACTGTTGAGATAAGTTGGCTTGAAAATGCAGAGGTGTGAAATATTTCTGAGTTGTGTAAACCTCATATTAAATTATTACTTGAGTTTTGTCAGTGTTTTATCATTCAGACTTGCATTATTGTCCTTCAGCAAAAGACTATTAAATACTAATGGTTTTTCATCAAAAAAAGCCTCAAAATACTTTTTAAAAATGAAGTAGTAATTGGTAGAAGTAAATTCTTCAATTTGTTTGGCACTACTGTGCATGATCCGTAATTATTTGATTAAATTACCGTGCCTATGCCCCACTCCACCCCCTTTGTCAGTATCTTTAGTATTTTCTCAATCATCTCCTGCTTCGCAGCACAGAAGCAGCTGGTGTTATTGTCATTATTCTTTCTCTTTTTTTATTTCCTTAGACAAGTATGAATCATTACAGCATAAAAATGCAGATTAGAGAGAGATTCATGGAAGCATTTTATATCCTCCATTGCTGAATCATTACTTATGTGGCAGCTCAGTCAGTCTTTTCTGTGGACAGCAAAAGTCACATAATAGAGCACTTTTTAGAAGACTTTTAGAAGACTAGTGGCCAGCATGTTCTCTCCCCTGTACAGAAATGACGTGTTATTAAGCATCTGTCAAACACCAGAACTGGCAGAATTTTAATAATACAGTCTGTACTTGTCATGAAGGTGAAGTTGGTAGAGCTGTGAGTCCAGAAAAAAATCTGTTGACAGGCAGGTGATGTTGGGGGTGAGGCTGGCCTAGTAATGGGAGAGAAATGAAATTATCCTAAGAGTCTATACCTCTTACATACTCTAAACATGAAGATTTTCTTTTAGTACACAAGTATTCTGTAGGTTTGAGCACTATGTCTTACTAGATTTTATCAGTTTTCAGCAGAATATTAGATGTTCTGAACTTTCTTTTTCTCTCTGATTTCTGTTTTCCTTTTCTGTTTTGTTTTGTTTTCTTTAAAATGTAGGAGTATTCTGAGGACAGCAATTCTGAGCCGAATGTGGATCTGGAAAATCAATACTACAATTCCAAAGCTTTGAAGGAAGATGATCCCAAAGCAGCATTAAGCAGTTTTCAGAAGGTTTTCTGTCTTTGTATTCTGTCTCTTATATTTGTATTAATTCACATTTAAAAATACTTTCTTAGAGTATTTTCTGGAATTTTAAGAGTAATGTTTATATTTAAACTTAATAATGTGCTGTGTTTATCATTAGACAACTTAGATTCCTGGCTGACTGCCTTTTAGGATCATTCTTAGGAAACACAAATAGGACATGGAATAGAATGAAGTTTTTAATCTTTAGGATTTACTAAGTTAATTAACAGTCCTAAGAGTGTTTTCATATTTCAACTCTAGCAGCCAGATCCATTTGCTTTTTAAAATGAAACAGAGCTTTTCCTAGTGTCATATTTGGTTTGCTATCTGATTCCAAAGCTTTAAACGTATAAATAGTAAGTGACACAGAGTTTCTTTCCTTCATGTCAGTTTTAAATTATTAATGTTTGCACACTGCCACCAGCAAGCAGTATGTTAGATGTAACTTTATAAAGAAAAAGAGATTTTTGCGTCTCTTGGCTTATTTATAGTGTATTAACATTATTATATACATGACTTAAAAAGGACTTTCTAAAATTTTTACTTAGAAAACATTCCCTTAACTGTTAAGTTAAAACCTAGAAGCCTTTCTGATATGTGAAGAATTCAGCAGTGTAAATTTTTGACTACTTTAGTCAAGAGGTGGGTTGAATCTATTTTGCAGAGGGTGTTACAACTTATTTTGTGTATATGTGTTTATGGAGTGGTATTAAAGTTTAGTGTTTGGTGTTAGAAAACAACAACAAAAATCTATAAACAACATTTCACTCTTCCTGCATCAACTAAGTTGTGAAAACTAAGAGGTACATACCCCTCACTATTTCTCAATAATATCAGGAAAGAGTAAAACTGAAGAACAGGGCAGAGTGAAACAGTACTTTTTAAGGAGCTAAGTGAAGGGAAAAGGCATGTATGGGATATATACGTTTTAAACAAGAGGCAGATCAAATTAAATAAGCTCTTGACTAAAGCTGTTAGAATCATTGTTTTTAAAATTCTTCTATTTCAGGTTTTGGAGCTCGAAGGTGAAAAAGGAGAATGGGGATTCAAAGCTCTGAAACAGATGATTAAAATAAACTTTAAATTGGTAAGAATTACAGCTGTCACTTGAGAGTAAATGGCATAAATGTGTATTTGATCCAGAAATCTTATTTTTCTAATTTATGGCTATGGCAACTAAATCTTCCAGAGCTTGTCTTTTGCAGCCTTTGATGGCTACTGGACCTGTGGCAGGGAAATTAAGTGGTGGTTGCAAGTCAAAGGATGCAAAATAGCTGCTGTAGTCAGCTGATACTTTCTGAAAGTTTGGGGCTCAGTCCTTGCTATCCTGAGGTGTCATGCCATTGAAATTGGTAACATTTCTATGTATGTATACTTCAAGTGAGAAATTTTCTTGCTACATTATGCAACCATTACAAACAGTTGCATAGCCAACTCTGTATTCGTCATTGAGATAAATATTTCAAATGTGTGTTCCATGCAGTCTTGCTGGAGCTATTTCTGATTCTGCCACTTATGACTAAAGCGGCGATGTAAAATTCCTAATAGCAACCACTGTTGCATAGTCTTTCTGTTATGCTTTCTTTCCTGTATGTGTATTTGTTTGCAAGATAGAACTCAGTTTTTAATAAAGAAAGCAAAAATTATAATGTAATTTTGTTTCCCTTTTAGACTAACTTTCCTGAAATGATGAACAGATATAAACAGCTATTGACCTACATACGGAGTGCAGTTACAAGAAATTACTCTGAAAAATCCATCAATTCTATTCTTGATTATATCTCTACTTCCAAGCAGGTTAGACCATAATTTAATCTTCATGGTTTTCCTTTTCTGCATTTTTAACTATCAACTTTTTTGATATAGTGGTCTGTTATTTTTAGGTTTGTTGTTATATGTTAAAATCTATTTCAAACATTTACTGGATTCTGTCAGCAGAGATAACTTTTCATAAATTTGTCCTCTTTTGGCAATATTTACCTGGGATTTCTATGCTGAGAAGCAAATAATTTCTTCTTTTTTTTTTTTTTTTTTTTTTTTTAGCATAGTAGCTACACACTGTAAGTGCCTTCTCAAATATAATTTGTAGTTAAACAATACTTTTTTTTTTGCCTTGGAGGGAAAGGGGAACCTTTGAAAAACTCCAGTGGAAGTGTTGATGTTAAATGCTTCCTGTCTTTGAGTGTACTATGCAAGCTACATACATGTACAGAGACAGACAGCCCAGCTCCATTTTTTTCTGTGTTGTGGAAGCTTTACAGAGAGTAGAAAGCTTCCCTAACTGGCTACCTGGAAGTAGCACGCATATGGAGGTCTTTAGTTGATAGCTCCTCTGTCATCACAATCCTTCCTATTCTGCCACTCAGGAAGTTGAAGTTTAATAGTTGAATGATAGTTTACTCTCAAGGTATAAAGGATTGTCTTAGACTGCATCTCATTGGCAGAGGTCAGAGTGTTTGGTCAAAATGCCAAACCTGGAGGGACAATCTGGAAATTTTAACTTGATCTGTTATCCCTAAAAGAACAGTGGCCGCAAACAATGCTAATGCGTTCTCTGTAGAACCTTTGTTAAAGGGCACACTCAGCACTTCAGTTTCCATTCTGGATGTTGTATTGTCAGGTTTTATGTGAAGCAATGGTTTTATATGCTCAAAAGCTTGCTTTCATGCATCACAGTAGTATAGAAAGGAGAAAGAATCTTGTCCTTTGACCATTTCGCTCTCTTTGTAAACTGTATTTTCTTTTTGATACGTAAATTATTTTTTGTTTTCATCTTTTAAGTAGGAGCGGTGTTGCCTGTGTTTGTCTTTTGTTACACAACATAAGCATTTTATTACTTGGTTATGTAAGATGGGCTTGTATAAGGTAGCTTTCATTTTTCACTAGCGTGATAGATGGTTGCAAATATTAAAATGCGAATACTTTTTTAGTTATAACTATTTCATATAAGACAAGTGTAGTTATTTTTGTTACTTTAGAAGCTTTTTACGATTTAAAAGCAGACATTCAATAAGATGCAAATACCTTTTCTATTTGAAGTTCAAGCATGCACTTTTAGTTTGTTCAGGTTGACTTTATTAACAGGTACAAATTTGCTGTTTACAATTATAGAATTCTGATTTTTTATGCCAGATGGATTTGCTTCAGGAATTCTATGAAACAACACTGGAAGCTCTGAAAGATGCTAAGAATGATAGATTGTGGTTTAAGACAAACACAAAGGTAAAATATATAACTTACCACTTTTTGCTTCTGTTTGTGACATCTTCAGCTAACTTTTATGAATGATAACTGTGAAATCTTAATAGATCCTAAAACCTCTACTTCTTTTTTTTTTTTCATTACAGCTTGGCAAATTATATTTAGAACGAGAAGAATATGGAAAGTTACAAAAGATTTTGCGTCAGCTG
The DNA here is from genome assembly GCA_024605025.1 of Megaceryle maxima. Taxonomy (NCBI): domain Eukaryota; kingdom Metazoa; phylum Chordata; class Aves; order Coraciiformes; family Cerylidae; genus Megaceryle; species Megaceryle maxima. The sequence goes on along the minus strand of JANHGN010021764.1, from coordinate 104,483 downwards.
CATCAGTCATGCCAGGTACTTTTATATTCTAAATCGCTATAGCTTAGTAAACAACATGGATTTTCTTACATCTGCTGTTGGCCTTTGAGGCATGTTGCTGAGCTTTAGTACAGAGGGAAGAAATACTGTGCCTGCTTTAATTGGTTAGCTGTTTGATAACATGAACAAAAATGAGAAGTGTTTTATTCCTTGCTTAAAGATGATTTAAAAAAAAAAAAAAAAATCACAACTGATATTATAAGTTTCCTTTTAGTCAGGTGCAACGAAGAGAAACCCATATGAATAATCTATAATGCACAGACATTTATTTTAAAATACAGTGAAGATTCCAAGTGAGCTTTACTTAAAGGTGAAAGTACAGTTGTTATTTTCCCATTTCAAAGCAGGCGTGGGAATTAGCCATGCAGCCTGCTATGCTTGCTTGTGTCCCCTTTTCTTCCTCCAGCATGGAAAATGGGTTACAAATATCTTGAGTAATGGGTTTTATTATAGGCAGCAGAAGTGTTGTATGTATTTTACATATATGTGTGTGTCTGTCATTACATTTACATATTGAAAGTATGGTTTAAGGAAAGTGGAAAAAAAGAAAGGGCAAAGTTCTTTTTAAATAAAGGGCTTCAAAACTGCCCTGTGATAAGTTCTTTGAGTACTAATTTGTGTGTTAATAGTTATATCAAAATTTTAAAGTTTTAGGAATATTCTTATTTCTGACAGGAAGTTACTGAAAGTATTTGGTAATCATTTTTTTACTAGTATAAAACTGAAATCACTGTTCTCTTAAAATTTCACAGTATTTATTACTTAATTTATCCTAGACTGATGATGGGGAAGATGATCTAAAAAAAGGTACTCAACTATTGGAAATATATGCTTTGGAAATTCAAATGTATACAGCACAGAAAAATAACAAAAAGCTTAAAGCACTATATGAACAGTCATTGCACATCAAGTCAGCCATTCCTCATCCACTGATCATGGGAGTTATCAGAGGCAAGTTAATCTCAAATTTTTCATTTAACTTCTGTTGCATAGATTAGTTTTATGTAAATCTGATAATTAATGTTTTTTTCCAGTTCCAACTATAAAGACAGGATTTTTGTAGATTCAGAGATGGAGAAATCGTATGTGAATAAAGGACTACAAATGTCATGGCCACAGTCTCATCATTTAATGTTTGCCTCCTGTAGGACTTCAGCTCTGCTGGTCTGGAGCCTAAGTACCAGGTGCACTGGTCAGAAAGACAGCACAGTGTAGGAGACATACAGTGTAGGAGAGAAGCAGTAGAATAAGAGGAAGGCTTGAGCTGTTTGACACCATGGCAGGCAACAAAAGATACGTGCAAAGGCATTTGCAAAGGATGGAAACAAAGGCTTGACAGGACTGATAGCAAAAGGGACTGCTATTTCTGCATTCTCTTGTGTAAATTTGTGCTTGATGTCTCACTTCATTAAAATTCAATGGGAGCTGAAGGGCTTTAAGATGTGTTTGAAAATATCTATTTTCTGTAATGATGAATTACAGTGGAGTCTTGAAAAAAACTTTATCCAGAATACTGTTTTGTCTTTCCTCTCCCCCTTGTGTAGGCACTTGCACAGACAATCAGGCAGCAGTGGGTACTTCAGCAATAAAAGTAGAGAGAGACTATTTCTCAATTCTGTGTGGTTTTGCTCTACTGATAGGGAAAATTCCATAAATATGGGAAAGCTGTTGCCTTTGAAATGGAGATAAATTCCATTTCAGTTTTTAAACTATTTTTACCATAAGGTTAAAATAATTATTGGCTGTGAAGATTAGTGTTCTTTAAGATTCATGGTGTGGGTTGGGTTTTGTCTTTTCTTCTTTGGAATGGATTTATTCAAATGCCAGTGCTATATGTGAAGGTCCTAATGTGGTTTTTTTCCTAGTGATTTCAGAGATTTAAAAGGCTCCTGAAGATATTTCAGTAGTCTATTTAGAAATAGTGTGGAACTTCTGAGTACAATTATTGTAGTCAGCAACAAGCACACAATGTTCCTTTTTTCTTCATCTGTGTTTTTCTTTTCAGAATGTGGAGGCAAAATGCACTTAAGAGAAGGAGAGTTTGAAAAGGCACATACTGATTTTTTTGAGGCATTCAAGAATTACGATGAATCAGGGAGCCCCAGAAGAACCACTTGCTTAAAATACTTGGTCTTAGCAAACATGCTTATGAAATCTGGAATAAATCCATTTGATTCTCAGGAGGTATTTTTATCCCCTCCCCCCATTCTGAATTGATAGGCAAATTATCCAAAAGATGAAAATTGAATTAAAAAACCACCCTAAATAAAATCTAAACATGTATATTGTGCTTTCTGTTCTGTGTAGGCTAAACCATACAAAAATGATCCAGAGATTCTAGCAATGACGAATTTAGTAAGGTAAGATTTTCATTTTTGTGGAGAGGAGAAGAAATAAAAAGATGTAATGTGCCAACCAGAAACAAAATATTTTTAGAGATGGATTTTCTCTTCACAGCTAACACAGTTATTTCATAAACACAGGGCAAATATTTGTTAGACCATTTCTTTTTCTTAAGAAACTTCTATTTACCAAAGTTTCTATGCTATACCAGGTACAGAAACCAGCCGTTGTCTTCTGCTGTGCTGAATTTCTTATGAAGTGGCAAACCCCTCATTTCTTACCTTAAATAAAGTTGTCTCACCTTGTACTGCAACTGGTCTTTTGAGTTTGGCTGCTTATATATATATTGAGCTGATTGACATATGATACCAAAGCCAGTGGAGTAATTTAATGCATGGATATTACTAAAGGCGTCTCAGAATTTAGGAATATAAAACTGAACTCTCAATTCTTAATTAATTGTTTAAAACCAGTTTGAAAATGGAAGGAAGGAAAGGAAGGGAGGGGGGGAAGGAAAGGGAGGGAGGAAGGAAGGTATATGTTGTTAAAATGTTTGATGTTAGAATTAAGCAGAAGTTGAAAGCATATACTGAACACTGTGTCTTTCAGGTTAAATATTGATAGCCTGTAGCTTAATGTAACTGAATTACCGTAAGTTTGATTAGTTGGTAGATAGTCCCTATTACAGTTGACTGTTCCTATAATAAAAGATGACAGATTTTATTGTAATTAATGGTTTTACAAATCTCAAGGTCTTGTTTCAGTGGTTACGGCTCTTACCTTTAAATGATGTTGTGGTGCCACTACTGAATAATATGTGTCTAAATTCATCCCCTTTTTTGGTAGTCCTTTTTCACATAACAAGATATAATAGTTAAACAATATATAAATTAAAAATAAGCTAAAAAACCTAAAAAGTAACATTATGCCAGAATTGCTACTGATGGTTAATCCTATAAGTCAGGCTTTCTTCAATCTTCCAGCATTTTTAGAATTCAGTTTAAGGTGGACATTCTAGAAGCAGCAAGAGCCTTCTGATTAGCGCTTTTTTGTTCCATAAAATATGGCTTCCAGAAGCCAAAATTCAAGTAATGTTAATTTTCAAAATTAGCTATTTTTAGAGTCTAGGCTTTTTTAAAGAATAACTTATTAAAGTACAAAAGTCTCGAAACTAGACTGCACTTGTGAAATAACTAAATGTTCACACTAAACTTTTATAAATGCTACTAAAACTGTAACAGGAGAAAGGTCATTTCTATTGCATCTCATCTTGAAATAGTTTTTCCTTAAAAAGGTTCTGGATATAATTATTTGCTACCAACATTTAATAGTTTGAAGTTTCTGTTTTTCTTTTTAGAAGATGCAGAACACGGTTTTATGAGTCTGTTTAACTTTTAAAAATAATAATTCAGTCTCTTTATTTTTTTCTTAAGTGCCTATCAGAATAATGACATCACTGAATTTGAGAAGATTCTGAAAACAAATCACAGCAACATCATGGACGATCCCTTCATAAGGGAGCACATTGAAGGTATTTTTGCAGGCTATTTTAATCCTTTTTGATTTCACTACTTAGTAAACTTTTTTTTTTCCTTTTCTCTTTTTTTTTTCTATGGTTTATTTTCATTCTTGGCAGAATGAAAGTTCTTTGAAATTGCTTGTGGACAATTCCTTTACTAAGTACTTTAGAAGTTGTTCAAGGCCAACATGCATCCAGGCATGTAGAATGACTGCAAAGAATTGTAGGAATGATGGAGAAGATTCTGGCAAGTGTAGATATTCTAAGATAGTATCTGTGGTGGTGTTAGGCACTGAATATTTTGAGTGGTGTTTTTTTCCAATGGAAGGATTTAAGCAAAGGTACCCATTCTCAGCTATTAAATTTCTGCTTCAGATTAAAGACAAAATACATAGACAATGTAATGAAGGTTGCTGTTACAGTTTAGGGTCAGGGTGGCCCCTCAGACCTGTAACAGATGCTCTCTGTTAACCCCCCCTCCCTAAAGGAGAAGAGAAAGAGAATAAGGGAGAAAGACCTAGCGATTAGAAAAGGAAACTAGAACAGCTTAAGTGAAAAAGAAAAGAATAATAATAAATGGAATATATACCAAACCAGTATTGAACCCACCCTCCCTTGATGGTAATTACATCACCGTCACCACTGATGCTGTGGAGCAGGCATGGGGAGAGGCCCAGACTGGGCCCTGCAGCAGACGGGAGCTGTGGATTCTGGTACTGGATTCAGGAACACACTGATGGGGATTGAAGGCAAAACAGAGTACTCAGAAGAAACTGAAAGAGGACCTGAGCCAAGCCAAGCAAAGCTGGCAAAGAAGGCCAGTAGGGCAAAAAGAGAGAGAGAAGAGAGGGGCGAGACCCTCCTGATCCCTCAGCTTTACGCTGAGTATGATGTCTATGGGCTGGAATCCCTCACTGGTCAGTTTGGGGTCACCTGCCCTGTCTGCTCCTCCCTGCAGGTGCAGCCTTTCCCTTTCTGCACCCCCCAATGTGCTAGACAAGATCCAGCAGTGGTCTTGGTCTGCACACCAACCCTTGGTAGTAACTCTAAACATGGGGTGTTATCACTGCCAGCAGCAGACACTGTCTGTGAAAACAGGCTGCTAACTTCAGACAGTGCAGTTAGTTACAAGAACTGAGCTGAAAAGTAAAATCACTGAACAGTGATTTTTTGGGAATAGTTCTGTTCTCATTCAAACCTGGACAGTTGCATTAATAAATGTGCAGTAATAAAATACTTAACAAGGTATGTTGAAAACAATGTTTGTATTTACAGTATCTATACTTAGTAAAAAAGTGGAACACACTAACACATGCCCTTCTGTTCCATTAACAACAAAATAAAGTTACCCCTTCATTTCTCGTGTATCTGAGAATTTAAGTCTCTTCCCTTGAATATAGTGTCCAGCTTTGCAGATAACTACTGTTTTCATCAAGAGTAGGGCTTACTGTAGCATTGCAAAATAACGTAGCTGGATAGTACCATAAAAGAAAAGAGTTAAATCCAGAGACCTGGTTTTCTTACACTTCTCGGTTTTGAAAGAGATGGCGAACAGCAGGGGAAACCAAATATAACCCCTTTACTGCTGTTACATGTCGTACTGGTAAGCTTCACAGTCTTGTCAGGAGACTCTGTATGATTAGAAAGATGGATGGTTAAGGAAGAAAGTATGACACAACTGGAAAGCAAGAGGAGGACACTTGAATCAAAGGACTGAAGAGAATTAGATTTTCACCCCTTATAATAGTCTGCTAGTGATATCGTGGGGAAAAAGTCATTCTAATTTCTTTCCACTCTGTAGTGATATAAAATGTGTGTTTGTGATTATAATCTCTATATACCTTGCCTCATTGTTTTAATCTCCTTAGTTTTACTGAGTTGCATAATCTGGTCTTCAGTATTACTTTTCATCATATAAACAATCCTTGTGTAACTAGTTAGGTAAAACTGAATCTAGCTCTTTTTCTGTTAATTTATAATTGTAATTTATGCTTTCATTTTATCCAAATTTTATTTAATAATGTAAACATTTCTAAAACAATTACTTATGTAAGCGAAATCAGCCATGTCGTGCAGACTCTGTTTTATACTTCTTCTTGAGTTCCTCATCCTCGTTATACCATTAGGCCCTGATCTTTTAAATTAAAATGTGAATATTCCCTATGAAGTCAAATGCACGCAGACTTAAGTTTCAGAGCCTTAAGAATATATCTTTTCAGTTTTGCACAAGGCAAATGTTCTAGCCATAAATTAGAGGGGCAGACATACCATGCAATAGTCTGATTAGTTTGAATAGTTTAAATTTTGACTAGGGAATACTTTGTTCCATGTTTTAAGAGTTCTCACCTCTCCATCTTAAGTTACATATTACTTGGCTCCCTAGAAGATGAGGGTACCTGTATTTTGCCATGCTTCCCAACCTCATTACCTTAAAAGACCATGGTATTTAGGGTCTTTCTATATGGAGCTGTATTGTATTTTTATTTCATTACTGTTGTTTTTACAATATTTATTTTTTCTTATCTTACAGAGCTTTTGCGAAACATCAGAACACAAGTGCTTATAAAATTAATTAAGCCTTACACAAGAATACATATTCCTTTTATTTCTAAGGTATGTGTCAGTGGAGCCTTGCATTTACTTAAGCAAATGATTAATTGTGAATAAAAGCTTTTAAATAAATACAGTGCTTCCAGAAATAGAACATCTGAAGTATAATATAAACCATAACGTAGTGCTGATGCACTGCTGGCAGCTTTGCAGTGCAAAAATGTAAATTTAAAGTGTTGTCCTAATGCTTTTTTTAATATGTACTATGATATACTTCTAAAATAATCAATTACCCTATTCTTCTTAGTGTAGGAAAGCACTTTTCTGAAGAGAAATACAATAAGTGAAAATTGTATAATTCAAAATGTAATAATGAATGTAAATTTTATGAATATAAAAATCCCCACGTATAATTCCTTTTGTTCAAAAGCTATCTTCACATGTCTGTGTTGCACAAGTTACAGAACTGTGGTAATAGAACAAACCAACTATTATACTAGAATCACTGATTTCATTCCCTAATCTGTAAAGAAAAAAAATAAACCCACTAACAGTAGATGACTGTTTCCAACTCCTGCGTGTCTGATTTTTCTTGAAAAAATTGACAGCATTCTAAAATATACCATGTAGTATTAGAGATGCCTATTTTTAATGCTTAAATTATCTTTTTTAGAACTCTGTATGCTTTTTTTGCCCTCTCCCCCCCCCCCCTTCTTTTTTAACTAGTCTTCATTTATAGAAATTGCTTGAGCCAGAAGATGGAATTAGCCCTCTAAATGCTTTTGAGTATACACTTTGCCAGTAGTTATTATTTTGTTTCCTGAGGGCTCTGTGTGTGTGTGTGTTCAGATTTTTGTTGTTTTGTTTTTCAGTTCAAGGAAATTAATTTCTGGAGCTTCCAAAAATTTTGCTTTAACCTCTTCAGTCTTTTCTGAGAGGTTACTGATTTCTTGACCATTGGCCATATATACTCTGGGTGGAGTTCTTTTACTTGATAGCAATACTTTTGAACTGGAAGAAACAGAATTGAAACCAAATACGAAAATAAAGATTTAAAAGATTTAATGTTGCAAAATAGTAGCAGCACAATGAGTTTTCTTTTTCTTTCAGGAGTTAAACATAGATGTAGCTGATGTGGAGAGCTTGCTTGTGCAGTGCATATTGGATAAGTATGTACTTTATTTTTGATTACTGATCTTAGATTACTTTAAAATAATCCAAGTATACAAGGAGCAACATAATATTTTTGTGCATTGTGACAACTGGTTGATTCAAGAACCAAACAGTAATGATGGTGACTTGTTGGGATTTGCTTGGCTTATGAGCCGTAAAGTATATTCTTGACATGAGCCAAGAAGATGATATAGAGAGATTGAGTGGCATGTTTGTACTTTTAATTCTGAATTACATAATAAGTTACTTGAATTATTATGAAATTCTAACAATTATTATTCTTTGTAATTGCTACTTATATCCATATATAGTTTTGAGCATGTTTTCAAGTTGACAAATGAGTAGTCTGCTTTTCTTGACTGGAAAAACTTTAATTTGTAAAAATCTCTTTTTTTGAAGGCAACTTGTCAGATTTACTAGGAAAATATAATTAATACATGGGTCTGTATTTTAATTTCTTTTTACATAAATGTAAATTTTTGATGATTCCTTGAATTTGAATAACTGTTACCTCATATTGTTTCAGACTTTATATGTGGGTCATAGCTAGGCAGATAAAATCTACATTGCCCAATGAATTAGTTAATTTGATTTCCAATCACGATGACAACTAAGTAGGCAGTACTACCCAGGACAATGCATTATGAAAGTGCTGAAATCTGAAATGGACTCTATGTGTCTCATTTTATAAAAGAGTTCTTATTTAATATCTGAATTATGTGCATTAATGATTTATAGTTATTCATTTTTACTTCTAGCACTATACATGGCCGAATTGATCAAGTCAACCAGCTCCTAGAATTGGATCATCAGAAGAGAGGTGGTGCACGGTATACTGCGTTAGATAAATGGACCAACCAACTAAATTCTCTCAACCAGGCTGTAGTCAGCAAACTGGCCTAACAGAAAACAAGCTTTTACAAACATACTTAAGGCAACAGTTCAGTGATGTAAACCTTAAAAGAACTGGGAATGGCAAAACTACTGTCGGTTGGTGTGCCCTGAAATTATTGGAGTTATGGCAGAAGTGCTTTTTTGATCAGCTGGTTTGTGTTTTGCTGCTGCATTTATCCCAAGAAAAAAACAGCTTTAATCTCCTGAAGAAAACCAAAATGCCATGGGATTTATGCTGTATTGACATCTTGCCCTAAGCATACAACATCCTAGTAAATTGTCAAAGGGCAATTAATGATCAGAGAGAAGATTTTTGTCATGATTTTAAATACACTGACACGTTACTGTTGGTTAAATCTAAATATGTTTTACCTGCAGAAATTCTCTCACACAAATAACCTGCAATAACTTGAAATGCATACCCTTTTGAACACTTCCTTTTCTCATGTATAAATTGAAATGTTTGCTGCATTTTGCAAAATGTCAATTCTCCAAAAATGTGTCCGTATATTTCTGTACCTGCAGTGTAGTAAAGGTTTAGAAGAAACCCCATAATTATAGTGGCATACTGTCACTTAGGTTTCAAGCAGCAAAATAAACAGTGCAGTTCAGAAATTGGTACAGTTTGTTTCTTGATGTGCTTTCATTATAATTGATTTCTACTTTTGTTATTTTGAAAAGCAAATCAGAATTACTTCATCCTCACTTCACTTACGAAGGACAATATGGAGATTTTAAGTCTAGACCTTGGTAAGTGTGGGTTTTTTTCCCTTGAAATAGTTAAACAAAATACTAAAGGGTTTAAAAGCTGACATGTAGCAGTCTTGCTGACTGACTCTTTTCTTGCAAGATGCCAAACTATAGCAGTCCTGTCTAGCTGAGATTGGTTGGTATTTGTCATTTCCCAGGAACGTGCTCAGTTTTTATTTTGGTACTTCAGGAATACAGATTTGCCAAGCGGTACCCTTGGAATAGAAACGCAGACCTTGATTGTTATCTCCCTTTGCCTCATCTGTGGTCTTTTGACCGAACTCAGTGTATATAAAATTACACTGTGTGTATAGAGTGGGGACCAAGTACAGTGACCACAGTAATAATGGAATTTGTTCTGTCTCAAGTGTTTGATTGTACTGTAGTCCTTTCAGAGGTGCTATTCAAGTCCTGAAGTCCTGCCACATAGTAGGCACATGCCTTTCATGTCCTAAGATTTTGGGATCATCAGGTCCATTTAAAATCCAGAGCTGCAGTGTTGAGCACAATAACTTTTCTTCCTGTAGCAGCTTGTCTGGAGCTGACAGAAAAAGTATCTCCCAGGTCTCAGAAATGCAGAAGAAATTTTGTAGGGTCACTTTTTCCGTAACTGCAAGTACTTCATTTTGAAGCATGCAGGTATGGTGTAATGGTGCATGAAGCAGTGCCACATACAGTCATTGTTACAGTAGAAGGAAAAATATGTAGATAGAGCAGTTAACACCATCCCAAAAATAATGAAAAAGCCTGATAAATGACACATGTCCATCATACACATGCAAGACAGAGTGGTAAACTCAGTGTTCTAAGGCAGGATTTAAATTGCTGTCTGTATAACTAAGTAGGATAAAATTAACTTTCATCTGAAGGGTAGTTATGTCCCTTAGAAAATTATTTTGCACTGAAGTTGTCAAAGCAAGAGATTAATTTTTTTTCCCCTAGAGTTTACACAGTAAAACTCAATGTGTTGCATGAGTAGCATGATGCTGAATCTTTTAATTTGAATAGTCAGTCTTGCAAGGTTGCCCATGGGGACAGGGGACTGCAACAGCTATTTCTCTTCTCCTTTCCTTGCTGTGGGAAGGAACAACTACTCTCTTCTAAAGGAGGGAAAAAAAAGAACTGTGTGTAAACTTAGTATCACTTAAAAAGAAGTTGTCTTGACTTCGTCTGCTGTCACTGATGTAACCTTTCCCATCCCAGCCATGTCTGTTAGGGAGGCATGTTTGGATTTTTGAAGAAGGAAATGAGAACACTGCAGTAAATCTTGTCCTATCCATCTAGTTCCCTTGTTTCATCTTTCTGTTGTGAAAGACTACCTGTAGTAGGACTAGTGCAGCTAGTGAAGGACTATTAGTTTGAATACTGAGGGCTTACGATAATGTGTTTTTAGACCAAAAAAAGTGTCAGTCTACCTCTAATAAATTGTGTTTTGGCATACTTTAGTTCTTAACTCATGCATGCAGTGCCTTAGCATCTGTGCTCTAGGCACATAATGAAGATTTGTATAATCCCTAAGGGATTCAACCCTTTTCTGAGTTCTCATAATTCCTAACTGGAAGATGAGAATTTTCTGTGGGTAAATATGGAAGAGCTGTGTTGTCATACAACTGTGGCAGAAATTGCTAATAGTTGCTATAACCCACTTAATTCCTGGAAGATTTGGCTCTGGTGTCATTTCTACCTCCTCAGGAAAAGTGAAGAAGCAGCTGAAGGAAGAGAGTGAATGATTTTTTATTTTCCCAAATAATACTATTGCACTGTAGGTTGTTCAAGAAGTGCAAAGCAGCCTCACTGCATTCTCTAATCTCAGTTCAAGTCATTACATTTCTGCAGTTGTCACCAATTGTCAGAGCCATGCTTTTCACAACTTTTTGCACCTTTTGTTGATGTTGGTACAAGATAAACTGGCACCTTAGCTAGTACCAGTAACACTGTTTTCAAAAGACCATTTTAATGGCTGTTGTATTCGTATGTAAGATTACAATAGTAATTAAGCTGTGTATATATAAACGCCTCTTTTAAGTTGCTGGCAGCCTATGGTTTAAAACTGAACATCCTGCAGATGAAATCTGGAAGGATGTGGATGCTATGTCAGCATGCATTTTAGATTTTTTGGGGTTTTTTTCTTTATTTATCATACACACTTTGCAGGAATGCATTCTTGTCTTATCTGAAAGTCTTTCTCTAATGGATTGGATCCGAAACCATGATGTAATGAGGATTTAATTTTCCTTTGATTTTAAATAGACTTAGAAATATATCTGGTGGGGGAACAAACAACAAAACAGTAAACAAACAGAAAAAGGTGAGGCAGATGAAATGCACCTGGCAGAATAATATAATGGTATTTCAATTGTAGTCTGTAAATAAACACTGTAATTTTTGTAATTAGTTGTCAGCTGTAAAACATTATGTCTGTATTTGAAGATTGTATTTTCACATTTACTTTGCTTTTTTGAGAGGAGTGGTGAATTAATTTACTTGAACAGGAACTGTGTATGTATGGATTAAGAGTAAAATGACATAACTGTTGACAGTACCCCTTGCTTTCTCAAAAATTCAGCAGTTATTTGAACTAAATTTCCACATATAGATGTTAATACTGACTTGAAAAATAAAAGTTTAGCTGTTACATTATTATTTTCAAAGTTCTAAAAATATGTTTTAGAACGGGATTAGAGAACTAGGTAGAATACTGTATTACAGCTAGTCAGAGTTAAAATATTGACAGAAAGGATTATCACTGCCTTAAATGCTTCTAAATCTGTGGAAAGGTAGATTGCAAACTGCACCTGCGTTACAATAATTGCCTATTTTTAGCACTACATTTTAGATGTAATAACTGTAAGCATTACAGTTAGAGTAAAGGCTAATCCCTTCCTGACCATATTGCAAAGAATTGCAAGGCACGATCTGTCCTGCTTGGCTCTACTGCCTCTTTGCAGGTGCTGTCAGTGGGAATTCTGGGCACACTCTGGGTGCTGCCAGGTAGTAATTGCATGTTGCTATCAGAATGGTGATTCTCAGACTTGTGGACTAGTTCCCAGCTCACCTTCTCACTCTGGCTGCAGTATGCTCCCTGTTGCATCTGCCCTTGGCTGACTCTGCAGTATGCCTCATGTATCATCAGATCCATGTGATTATTTGCCAAGATACACTTTGGTTCCTGTACTTGACCTTTTCTTTAATTACGCTGAAGATTTTAGTCCCAGTCCAGTAAAGCTGTCATTTTAGTCAGCTTAATTCCTGATGCCTCTTCAATTTGCTTGCTGTGGCAGTCTCACAACCTGCTAGTGCTGCTGCAGTCCACATTCAGGCAGTGCTGCCCATGGAGCTCCATCTCAGCCAGCTTAGACCTCAGGGGTGGAGGGGGGCTGAACAAGCCTTATTTCATGCTGCCATGCCAGTGTGATTAAGCTTAAACATATGTTCAGCTTTCAATATAAGAAGCTGCCTTCACTTCAGCAAGATGTGCTTAATCACATCCTTACATGTTTTCTAGGACTTCATACCCACTAGATGTAAATAGTGCCTGTGTAAGTAGAGAGCAGGAGTAGCCACACATATGCTGTTAGATTTGCTTGGAATCCTGTGATTTTAATTCTGAATGCAGTCATTAGCAAGTGCCTTTCCACACTGCTGAGATATTTTGGCTTAGAGTCCATTTTTTATTTTTCTGTCGACCTAGATTTTCAGTTGGTTGATGTCGTCCGTGGTATTTGGGAAGGATATCTCCCTTATCCTGCAGCTGTAGCAATAAACCAAACTACTTATTAGCAGACTTGTAGTCAGCACCTGCTAGGTTCAAGCATCATTTATGTGTCCATGGCATTCACTTACTTATTCTATGTTGCAATAAGAAGGTATCAATAATTGTTTATAAACTGCCATATTTGAGAACTGGACCCTTAAGACTGAGTATTCAAAACCAGCTACTGCCGTTACAAGTGTGTTTAAACAGAACAAGGTTTTTCTTTTTTTTTTCCTTTTTTTTTTTTTTTTTTTTAATGGCTTCCTTAAGGACTGTAACACTGTTGAGTTCTCTTACACAACACTTGATAAAGATGATGATGATGATGTAACCAGATACCCTGGTGCAGTTGTGATAGCTATGGATAGAGGATCTAACATAATTGGTTCCAAGTGCTTTGGTATGTTTTTGGTGATAACACAAGAGTTAAATTTTATGGGAGATTTGAGTTCTTTTCAAGTGAGTGACCACTCAGGTCACCCAGCATCACTTTCTGTATTATGTATATTGTATAGATTTATGTAATCTGATGTCTAGTTAATTGCTGCCCAATTTAGATCTTAGAACTTCTTGTTATTGTTGTTTAAGTATGCATAACAGCCCTTTCAAGTGTGACCTTTCTGTTGGTATGTATCTTGGGAACAAAAGAAGGGTTTCATAATGAACAGACTTGCCATAATGAGTCTTTTTTTTTTTTTTTTTTTTAATACAGCAACTATCTTAAGCAAATGTCATAATATATATTCCATGGTCAGCACCGATTTGGATAAATTAAGATGCATTCCACACTAAAATGCTGGGGTGCTAATACAAGAAGACAATTGTTCTAGTTGTTTCAGTTGGATTTTTTCACTGTTTTCTATCCAGTCAGGCAAGTTCTCCCACATCACTTGGAACACAAAAAGGGACAAGGTTTTAAATAAGACAACTTAATTTTGCACAAGTAAGCAAAACACATTCAACTATTGGGAATAAAATACATTTCACTCAGTAGAGATTTGTTGTTTGATTTACAGAGATTAAATATAGGTGGGTTACTTTATATTTCATAATTACGTGTAGATTTACATCTCCTGAAATTCATCAATGACTGATGAAATGCTGTTGCAATGCATCAGCTGAAAGCTCTTGATAAAACCAGCTTAATCCCCAGTTTTATTTTTGTGACATTGTGTTGAAATAATAAATGCCATTGTGTAAAAGCCCCTGGGAACACGACGTTATAACCTCTAATTAATCTGTGTTGTTGACATGGCTTCCTAGGGTTACGAACACTTGTGTTGGTTCTGCTGATCATTTAATCCCATCAAGAGGAGCACTGGGATACAGAAGCACAGAGGAAGTGTGGAATTGCTGCAGCTTCTCCAGTTAATAAGGCATTTCTGTATCAACTACGGTGCTGCAGCAGCCCTCCTGCTCTCTTCATTTGTAGTAAAACACTGTCCTCCCTTAAGTTAATATAAGTGCTGTAGTAAAATTTAATTTGAGTTACAACTTCACCCTCTCTATTTCCCATATGATCTATAGTATCTATAATTTTGGGGGCTGAAACTCCATGACTACTTAGGTCACAGAAAATTATACCTGGACAGTGATTCTGCTACTGTGGATGGAATAGCACAGAAGGCAGTGAAGCCTGCACAAGTACTCTGTTCATGTCATCTGTTTGCAAGATGAGATCTCACTCTGCAGTTTAATAGCCATCTTCATGATACCATATGTTACATATGAAGTTCTAATGGTGAAAAACAACTTTTAAGAAAATAAAAAGGGATGATGTAGGTTAATCCAAGAAATAATTTGTTTATAAAGTAGAATAAATTGTACATAGCATAATAAACATAAATCTGGAAAGATCAAACAATTATAAAATAAAGGTTTAATCTAAGAAGCTCTTGCAGAGCTCTGAGACATGAAAGATAAAGGCTGTCTTCCTCTTTCCTTTAACTCAGCCCTTTATTCCTCACAAGAATCTCCTATCAAGCAGGAACCTTCTCATAGTAATACATTTTATAAATGCATTTAACCTGGAAGTGCTCAACTGTCTGCTCTGGAATATCCTTTGCATATTTCTTTTACAAAGGTACTTAGCTGTTTGGTTTTTTTTCCCCTTGCCATGACTTAAGAATGTTGATAAAACATCAACCACTCTATAAAACTGTTTGATTCCCATTAAATCCAAGGCAGCAGACGTACTGACTTAAGGAAATGTTACCTACTGAAATCCACGTCTTAGAATTTCTCCCACGCTGGCAGCGGCCTGGCCCCTATGCTTCAGAGCTGCCGCCCACCCGCTGCCGGGGCTGGGGGCACGAAGGGGCAACGGCAGCAGCGAGGCCCAGACCGTGAAACGCTTCACAGCCCAGCCCGGCGCTCCAGACGCTTGTGCGACATTTTTAGACTTATGCCTCTAAATAAAACGGATTTTTTTTTTTTTCCTTCCACGTTCCAGATAATTTCAAGGACACTCGGCCCGAGACTCCCCCGACACCGCCTCCGAGGAGACCGCGCCCCGCAATGCACCTGCCGCCCTCACACGCCGCAGGCAGAAACACCGCGTACGCGACGACCTCGAACAGCTGCCTCCCCCCCGCACTTATTTTTGAAGACTTGTTTAACGTTTGAGTCACAGCCTCGCTTGTTTTCGGGCAGCCAGAAAACGGCCTAGGCAGCCCCCGGATAGGGGACGCCCGCCACCCGCGACAGGGGGAAGAGAGCTCCCGCCGCTGCTCTGGCGAAGGTGTTCCGCGCTGTTTGGGCCCGCCCGGCTTCCGTCCCAGATGATCCCGCCCCACCGCCCTCGCCCCGCTGCCGTCCCCCCTCCCCTGCCCGCCCCCAGCCGTGGCGTAGCCGGGCTCGGTTTCCGTGATAGCTGCGAGTGGGGCCAGCGCCCCTCTGGGTGGGTGCGGGAGCCCGGTGGGGGAAGTGAGGGCCATGGAGGAGGCGTCTCAGACTCTCCGCCGTCTTTATTAGAGCCGCCGCCCAGGCCAGCTGGAGCCATGGACAAAGCCGACAAGGTGCGAGGGGCGGGCTCGACGCTGAGGAGACCGTAAACAGCTGCGGTGGGAGGGGGCTGCGACGCCCTGGCGCCGTGGTGAGGGGGCAAGCGGCCGGGTGGGGAGAGAAGCAGAGCACCGGGGTGGCGGCCCGGCTCTGTCAGATCTGCGTCTGTCAGGCAGCGGCCGAGCGTAGGGGCAGGGTGCGGCCCGCGGCCTGCCGAGGCCGGCGGTGGCTCGGGGGGGGGGGCGGAGGAGGCAAGGGGGGGCCGGTCGTGAGACGGGGGGCTGCTGTACCTTCTTGCCAAAAAAGGGCCCTCCGGAGGCTTCGAACTGGGCGTTTTTTAAGGCTGGAAGCGGGAGCTGGGCGCGTGTTTGCGGCTTATACCGCTGCCGCCGTCCCCTCTCCCAGGGCGGGAGGCTGGTCGCTGGCCTCCCGCGAGAGGCGTCAGGCCGTGTCTGCCTAAGCCCTGGCAGAGCCTCGGCTTGCTCCGTCTGGAGGAACGGGAAAGCTGTGAGCATCTGCCCTTGATATTCTCAAAGCTCCGTTTTGGTTTTCTCCCTCCTGTTTCTTCAGGCTTTGTTTCAATTGCAGTTGGTGGCATTTAATTTTAATCTGCCTGATCACTAGAAGAGACTTTTACAGGCTTCTTGAAAACTTTGTAATGTGAGAGATGCGTCATACTTCTTGAAATGCTGTAAATATCAGGTTCAGGTTGAAGTTTGCAGTGTCAGGACATAGCTGATGGTCTCAGCTCGCTAACTGAGTGGGAAGAGTTGGGTATGGCTTACTAATTCTGCAAGTTGTCTTTTTTTTTTTTTTTTTTGCAGTATTCTGCTTGGCTTTGTCAAGGTAGTCTGTTTGTGTTATTCTTAAGATCCTTCAGACTGTGGGTATGAAAAAAATCAATTTGGACCTTGAGAGTTCATATGATTTCTTACGTATATGTAATAAAATATTTCATAATCAGGAGGTAGTTCTAAAAGATATATCTGAACTGTATGTTGCAATCCATAACAACCTGCTCTTGCTTTTAAGCTTCAGTTTTGGCAGAATGTGTCGAAAATTAATGAATTCTGGAGGAAGGGGGGGTTATAGTATTCAGCTTTGGTATTTTTTCAGGGGTTCTAATAGTAGGTTTAATCAATAAAATAACATAAGCTCCTGTAGCAAAATAGATACCAAGTAACAATGCACTCTGTAAGGCTGTATTGCTATTTTTTTTTTTTATGTATCTCTAAGGAAGTTAGTGAACAGTATCTTATTACAGTATGGCTCCCACTGTCTTTCTTACTAGGCTTTCTGGTGGGATAATGATTTTAAATTCCCTTTTTGTCATGCTTTCTTATTTCCCTTAATGTAGAAAAACTGTTCTTATTCTGTAAAACTTACATTAGTATAATCTGTTGTACTTTTTGCTTTAAAATCCTAGAGTGTTTTGTGGTTTGGGTTTTTTCCTTTCCTCGGGTTCATCTGTAATTAGCACCACGGTACACTTGTGAAATATTTATTCCTTGTTGCTTGAGCTCTTTCTTAGTGAAAGTTCACACAAGTGACCTTATCAAACGGTTCTCTTGTTGTTTGCTTGAAATAGCTCAGAAAAACTGAGAATCAGAGGGTAAAGCTTTGACTCTGTGTGATAACTTAGTACAATGTTGGAGGTGCAGTTAAGCTCTTGAAGCAGGAACTATCTTGTTTATTCTGTGTGCAGTGTATCTAGTCCTGTTGGTTCCTTATCCACCACTAAGGCTTGTAGGTGGACAAATAATTAACACCTGATGAGTTTCTGAAATGATTTAACTATCTTGTTGCTTTTGTCTTCTCGTTATACAGTAGCATCTTGATTAGGAGCTCCCTAAATACTTTGGGTTTGAGCTTTTTGTGCTGTTAAGAGTTGAATGTAATCTCCTTTACCAGTGTAATCGCTTGGTGAAGTTGCATCAGGTTTGGGTACTGTTCCATCTTTTCTTTGATTTGGGTTCCTTTTTGCATCTGTATTGCATGACATCTGATGAATGAATATTAATAAGCACAGTAGTTAACCTCTTCTCCCCTTTTCCCCAGAACGCTCTCAGACACAGTAGGGTAACTGTACGTACCTATAGGAATAGCTACTGTGGAATTAGAGTATGAGGGAGTATGAATATTATGCTTTGTTTAAAGCATAGTATTTCAAGAGTAAAGGGGGCTCACAAATGCTTTTGAGGGGGAATGTATTTGAACAGAATCTTTTGGTGTTGGCTCAGTAAATCAATATATATTATGCACCAAGAACATTTTGACACCTAAATGACAAAAAGGTGTCACTTATAGCTTGTACTTCAGGTTTCTGTTACTTAAATTCTTGTATGATATTGCTTGTTAACACCTGCTCAGTGATACTTTGGAAGCTGACATAGAAGAAAACGTAATGCAACTGTGCAAAAATAATTATTTTATGATAGGACAGGTTGTGATTTTTGGCAGTTTACTTCTGTCTATGCCAGAACTAAAATGGTTCCTATTAAAAAGTGTATGAGTTTTAGCTGTTAAGTGTAGGTTATTTTCCTCCAAGTGATAAAACAGCATGTGACCTCTCGCACTCTTTCTATTGAAGCTGATTGTGGTAGAAAACCAAAGTGAAACAACTTACTCTCTCAAAAGTACTACTGTACTTAGATTTTTCTAAGTATTATACATTTGTCTTCCTGTATGATTAAGATGCTTAGTTCCATTAGTGCAGTTGAGAAATCAGGTGAAGTTGCAAAATCAATGACCTGTGGTTTGTATTAGTATTGCTTAAAGACAGCTTGTTCTGCTTGCCTCTGCTGTTCTTGACCATTCAACAATTGGCATGGTAATATGCTTGCCATAGTAGATCTAGATCAATGTTTAGTGCTCATTCTATTCAATTTCCTCCAGTGTTTCTTGCCCATTACAGAATTTTCATCTAAGGCAAACTGGAAAAGGCCAGTTTTCCTGTGTTTTGCACACTACTTTCTCTTGAGCCTTGAAAGTAGAGAAGAATTTGGGTTTTGTGAGAGTTTTGTATTATGTTATTAGTGAATGATGTATGAATGTTTTTGATCACAAATGTACTTATTGTTGACTTCTTTGTGGAGATGAGGAACCTGATTTACATGAATGGTTTCCATTAATACATTTGGTACATAGGCGACAAAGCACTCAAATACTACTATTTCACATATAGAGTAAGTTTAGAAGTTTGTTAGGTGTTGTAAACTAGGTGAGTGAAGAGGATCCTGTGAAAGTTGATCCTTTTTTTTAATCTTTGGACAAGCTTTGCAAAATGCAAATGTAACTTATTTTTCCCCATTTTTGTCTAGAATATTCTGGTTTTGAGTTTAAACATGCCACTTGTTCATTTTCTTTATGTAAAAATTTTAATACTTGGCTTTTGTTAAATTTTGAGTGTCGCACTTTCCTCTGTGAAAGGGAAGAGTATTATGCATGGCTCCCTTATTATGAGCTGAGGCAACAGGGACAGACTAACTTTATAGTGTATTTACCTTGTGTTGCATTGAAATTACTGTGTTTAAATAGGGAGGATTCGGTTTTGTACTTTGTTAAATGCCCCACTGCTGGTGTTTCCAGTTGGACTGCATGTTTACCATTCCTGAAGTATCTGCCACTTAGAAGCAGCTAATTATAGAAACAATGACTTCCATATTTGCAAAGTTTCTCTTAAGGCAGGTCACATTTAATTTATTTTACTACTAAAATTACTTTTAAATTACAAAATCCCAAATTCAGAAGTAGTGTTTTAAAAAAACAAACAAACAATCAAACAAACAAAAAAACCCAACCAACCAAAACAAAAAAACCAACCAAACAAAAAAACCCCACAAACTTATTGGAGCTATTTTTTAATCTTAGGTTTGTGATGAGACTTCTTGTTTCCAGACTGAGACAGTAAAACAGCGGATTTTATTATAGCCCTCTGAAATGTGGCATCTGTGTCTGTTTTCTCACCCTGTAAATGGTAGGATTGATAGCCAAGTGTTCTCTTCCAAGACAGCAAGCTAACAGAGGTCCTATTTAATGGAACATGCTGAATGACATTAAGCTACAATGAACAAAAACTTGTCTAAGATTAAACATACAGTGCTATAACTATAGGACAGAGTTTACCATTCTGTTCCTGCTTGTGTCATCTTCTGTCTTTGCAGCTGTTGATGACTACAGTAGCTTTTATATACGAAACAAAGGATTGCTTCAGTGTATATGCTGTCTTGAAAGAGTTGTAATTGTTGGACTGAAATATGTAATAAGCTACTGAAAAACATTTTGTAAATTGAAACCAGGGATATTTATAAAAGAGACTTCTGTATAAATCTTGGTCTCTTTTAAAGTGGTGTGCTTCCATTAATAGGCAACTGATTGAAAAGCTGATGTTTCAGCATGACTTAAATTTATATTTAGAATTGAGCTTGATTATCAAAGGTCAATTTCAATAAACCTTTGTTTAGCTTTGTGATGTGAAAGCTTGAGTAAACATGAAGTTGCACTCCAAAATAATTTGTTGTTGTTGCAATGTTTGCCTTTGGATTGCCTGATCAAAAGCATGTATTGCTTTATATTAACTGTTCAGTGTTTGACCCTGTATTTACTTATGTCAGTGACATAGTGATAATTTTTTAATGGATACAGGTTAGAATAAATCTCAATACTGTGAGAGCAATTAGAACATAAATTAGTATCATAAGTCCTCTGTTGTAAGGATTAGGACAGGTGTAGGAACCTTCCCCAGAATTCTTTAGCGTGTGACAAATTTTTCTTCTCTAATTCTTTTTGTTTGCCTGTGGTTAAAAGGCATGATCAGTCCTGTTAGTTCAGTTCATCTGCACTTGTCACTCCATTTGTACTGTGTGCATTGAGTATTTGAGGAATTACCTTTGTATATATTTGCATGCATTTTGATTTATGCAGCTAGTATTTGCTTCTGAAACAAAATGCTGTTTAAAAAAGGATCTCATTTCCTATTCTGGAGTTTATTTCAATTGTTACTGGTTTGTATTTTCCACCAAGTCTCAAGCATGTCAAGGTGGTATTTAAAAAAAGGCAACCACCCAAAAAAAAAAAAAAAAAAAATCCCAAAACAGCAGCAACAAACTTTTATTTGACATTATTATTTCTGTATCTGGCTGAAGAAGCACAGAGACAACCTGTTAAAAGAAATCCATGTTTAGTGCAAGGAGAAGTTAACAGCATATTTGCGTACTACTAAATTTGTTATTTTATTCTTTTGCTTCTTTCTTTTGCTTTTTTTATTCTTTTGCTTTTTTTGTTTTGCTTTCCCTTCTTAAACTAGCTATTTCTGTTGTTCTGACAAGACATGGGGAGCCATAAGACCTAGAATGCCACTTTTTTAATAAGTTGCTTTGCTGTCTGTCTGCATCAACTCTTACTCCTGACTGAGAAAATTCGTAGTCCTAAAAAAGACCTGATCTGTTAACTTTGGGCAAATTAGTTACCATTGCTATTTTGTTTCCCTGGTCTGTCAAATGAAACCATTAGCTGTCTGGGAGATGTACTGAAATGTCTGGATAATTACGCTGGAGAGTTAATTTTGTTTATATTTTAGTTTGGTTAGCAGTCTGACCTCGCAGTAAGTTTCCCTTTTTTGCTTTAGGTTTAACGAAGTTTACTGAAGACACGTCCTTTGTTTAAAAAACAAAACAAAACACCAAACCAAAAAAGCCCAACAAACAAACAAAAAACCACCACCACCCCCCCAAAAAAAAAAACAACCCACAAACAAAACCAACCACACACAAAAAAAAAACCCAAACAAACAAACCACTGAGTACTGTAGAGGGATTGGTAAAATACTACAAGCAAGCAATATGCTGAAGTTTGGTTTTAGTTGATGATATACTTGAGCTATTTTTCTGTTTTCCACTCTGAAGTGGAAATGGGCCCTTGTTGTCTAATGAAATATATCCGTTGTGCTGAGGATTGCTTGCGTTACCCTTGCAGAATGATTCTGAAACCGCTGTATTAAGGTTTTTAAATTTTCAGTTGCTATTTTGGTATGTTAGCATATATATATATGTAGTGCCTACAGAACAAAATGCAAAATTTAGAAACTGGTTTACCTTAAATTGTTCTTTTTGCTGAAAGTCGCTCGGAAGTGTTAACAAAATCCTTATAGGCCAGACAAACCTGTAGGTACAGATTAAATTGCACAAGAAAACATTGTTTAAGGTATAATGTATGTAAAAGATGTTTGAAATGCAGTTTTGGTTCCTTTAAATAACAGACACTATTAAAGTTCTGGAGGCTAAAAGAGAAATTAACTTTCTAAGACAGCCATATGTATTTATGATTACAGGATATGCTGTATCTTTTACCACTATAGGTAAGCTAATTATGTTATGACCTGTACAGAAAATGGCAATTAAATACATCAGCCAATTGCTCTGTCATAGCAGTAGTTAATCAGTGCTTGGCAACAGGAAAGGAAACATTAAAGTTGTCCTCCTAGATTTTATGATATTTTTTTAAACTTGTCAAATTACAGGATAAGAGCATCTTGCATACTGTTGTTGGGGTTTTTTAGAAATTAAACAAAACAACTGAAATATGTATAATCCTGGAAAATATTTAAATAAATCAGGTTTTATCCAAAATACTTGCATGGAAAGCATGGTAGGGCTTATCTTTGTAAACTGCAAATACTTTGCTATGACAGCCTTGCTGATAAGAGTTATTCAGGTCCCGCTTTAATCAGTTATCTCCTTTTTTAATGCTTGATGTGAAAGGCTATTGTAATACTACTAATGATGATACTATACAGTATCACAAAAATAGTTGTAATGAGACCATTCTGCAAGTGACTTGCAATTAAGGGCTGATTTCTGTATTTTCATATCAGCCTGCCAAAATAATATAGGAAAAGAGCAGACAGACAGGGAATAGGGAATCTTGTCTCAACCTGAATCACAAATAAAATGTTTTGACTGTTTTCTGAGCCAGTACTGGAGTGGTTTATAATTAGTACCTTGGCTGAAGGTCACTTTACCTGTTACTGGGAGATGGAGACCAGCAGTTTAGGATTAGTTGTTTGAAAGTTTTCAGTGCTTCATTAAGAATACCATATTTGTAAAGCACTCATCCTGGTTTTGCTGTTGAATTTTCTAGTGATGAGACAGCCTTTAATGTTTATGCTGTTTAGTTTTGTAGATGAGCCCACAACTGAACATATTCTTAAGTAAGTATTTTTGAGTGACAATCTTGAAATAGCATGAAAAAACCCTCTTAGTTTTCAGGGAGGGATTTCAGTGTCAGCATTTCTGTATTTATTGTGTGATCACTGTACTTAAGCACTTGAAATTAATTTTTTTTTTTTTAATGAATAGTGTTTATCCTCATGGTGCAGTGCATTGAGGAGAATGCCTTGGAATTTTGCAGAGGGTAGGTGGGTCACCCTGCAGCTGAGGGATGTGCCTGAGGTCAGAGAGGAAGCTTTGGGTAGAGTGGGGTGCTTGATTACTGTTGCTGCTGCAACTGCACCACAGCTTTTCCTCTGAATGTAACTTCAGGCATTGAAAGAGTTAACATAGAAGGAGGAACATTTGCTTACTACCCTATGATCAAGAAATGCATTTAATTAATATTAAGGTGATTGTTCCAGGGGAATGCAGGTTTTGTTGCACAGCAGGTAGTGATACTTCAGCACTGGTGTTTATAATAGCCATAAACATTTTCAGAACAGTTCTAATTAACCACTTTTTTTGACAAGGGTAGTGTATCTTATCTCTTGGTAAGACATACTTTTTTTTCCCCTTGCCATTCTAGTTCCACTTCTATTCTTTTTTTTTTTTTTTTTCCTAAGATGTTTTATTTTCCTCTTTTGCTGCTAAAATTTCAGGTCTGCTATGCTACAATTTTATTTGTAAATGACTGATGTTTTTAGTAAATAAGCATATCAGAACAGATGCTCATTTTGTTGGAAGGGGTATTTCTGCTTTCCCAGCACACTGACAGGTCTTGAGAAATGGTTAAAAATAATAGGCTCTATACATCAAGATTTTTTTATTTCCCCCCCCAATTATTGTATCATTTTAGGGAATTCTCAGTTCAGTTTGTTTACAAGCTTTGGCCTTGGTCATTGTGGCTTGCAGAATGTTGTACCATCAACGTTGTTATGGATGTAACTTTGATCTTAACACTTGCAGACATCCTACAGACAATGATCTTCTATTCTAAACAGTGTTTCACTTAGCTTTCTCCTGTGTTTAATTTTTAGTGAGGTGCACAGGATTTGGAAAAAGTGAGTGATGTTTAAATAGAAATTATTTGGTGAACTGATGTTTACAGAAATGGTTAATGGTAAAATTTGAGCTAATACTGTATGCAATCTCATGAAAGGAGTACGTATGAGTTAGCAAACTTGATAATGGAAGGGCAAAAAATAGAGTCACTTTGTATTTAATTATATTTTTATAGGAAAAGTTTGGTACCACTTGTGCAAGTCACCCAAATAGTTCTTATGGTATCACTGTCTTTGCAATTACTTGAATGTTGTATTTGGAGTTGAAAAGAATGCATTGAGTGGAGGTTTTTATTTATTTTTTGAAAATTTCAGGGAATTCTCATGTTACAATCATAAGTAATATGTATTGAAAATACTTCTATATTATGCAAATAGAATGCATCAGTCACTGATTTAATAGTGAATGTAATACTTGGATGAAAGCTAGGGAGCTTTTACAGTCCCAACTATGGGGT
This sequence comes from Megaceryle maxima, assembly GCA_024605025.1. Taxonomy (NCBI): domain Eukaryota; kingdom Metazoa; phylum Chordata; class Aves; order Coraciiformes; family Cerylidae; genus Megaceryle; species Megaceryle maxima. Next base: position 79,731 of record JANHGN010021764.1, on the reverse strand, counting down.
TTTTCCCCCTCTCTTGTTTTTCTAAGAGTACATGCCAGCAAAATATTTTAATAGAAGTTGGCTTTCAACTTGTTTGCTGAATTATGGTGTAACTCATGGTGTTAGTAATTTACTTGATAACTTGATTACTGAAGAAAAGGTAGAATCACTTTCTTATAAGTGTGTCAGACTAACTAAAAGATGCAATATGAGTGGGTCTGTCTTGACCTCACTTGTTCAGTCTGATACATTACAGTGCGTACTTAACAAGTAAAAATAGCTTTTCTTACTATCTAGGAGGACTGTTTTTTCCAAACATTTTTGGACTTTCCCCTCCCACCTCCTCCACACCATGGTGCTAAACAAATAAGGAATCTTATTTAAAAAAAAAAAAAAAAAGGGGGGGGGGGGAAGTTGAGGATAAGGCATTTCCATGAAGGGCTCTCTTAGCTTTTCATTATTCATTTTATATCTGTGTATATAGACACACAGATGTGCATATCTACATAGATATGTAGACATACACACACAAAACTACACTCACCTGCCACCTACAGTAACCTCTACAAGTGGACTAAACCAAGCAGCACAAAATTCTGCTCATGGCAGACAAAACTGTGTCTGATGATCATCATAATGACCAGCAACAGACAATTCTTAGGCCAGTCTCATACACTAAGGAACCTTAAACCACATTAAAATAAAAAGTCATCATTAAAACAAGAACCTCCGTAGTGGAACACCCATCCCTAGCCAGAACATCATCTCAGCTCTCACATCTAAGCACAACCAGGATCTCCCTTGAAATACAGGTGGCCCAGCTACGCTTCTCCATACAATGCCCTGCCTCCAAGGGCCCAGGAGAATAGAAGGACACCTGAAATCACACTAACACACACAGAGGCAGCAGGGAAGGCTCCATGAATCTTAGAAAGCTGCTGAAAAGCACCATGGTTCACCATCTCCTCCCAGTTTGTTAGATGAAGCAATCAGTAGATACACCACAGAGAGCATTAAAGATATCTTGATAGACACATGTATGCTGCTCTCAGGGTTCCATGTGCACAGCACCATCCCAGCTCCTGTCCAGTGAAGCAGAGCAAAGCCTCTGCCCCACAAAAATAGCCAGATAAAGTCTCTGACCCCTTCTCAATCAACAGGCAGTGAATTTTACATCTAAGACGAGGACACCTTAAACCATTTTATGGGAAAACATTTGCATTTTTGTATGCAGCCGTGAAACTTCCTCATACACTCTATTTAGCAGAGACTTCTGTTACTCTATATATATATATTTGACACAAATCCCACCCTCTGAATCCTTTCCATTGGTCGTCACTAACGAAGCTTTGTGTGCAAAACCAAGCACATTCTGCCCCCATTAGGAAGCCAATTACAGTAGGAAAAACAAGCAATTAACAAGGTGTAAAATAAACATCCTGCCACCTGCCTTTTAATAGCAACCCCACTTCAAACAAGTCACAGTCTCAGCACAGCTTTCGGAATTGGCAGCTGACATTGTATATGTATTTATGCAGCAGCTGCTCTCCATTGCAACAAATATTACAGGCTTACCAGATAAGGTCAGCATATTTAAAAAAAAATAAAATATATATAGCAAGTATTAAACCCTGCTTTGAGGCCCCAAATGTTGCTTTTAATGAAATCAGCAGCATCAGGCTTGTCTGGTATTACAGGGAAGCTGCAGTCATATCCCCAGCTTAGAAAGGTTTCTCTTCATTTCTCCTTGCTTAGCAGCTTCTCTATTTATTTCACTAAATCTAGGGGCCTAAGCAGCTATTAAACAGCAAACAGGGCAACAAAACAATGCACACCTCTACAGAGGAGAGAAGTCCTCCTTCCATCATTTTTGACTCTCTCCTAGACTTTCTCCACCTCCCTACTATCCCATGTAAAGCTATAGCCACTTGGGGGGGGGTGGAAGGACACACGTAACAGTGCAGAAAAGCCACCCACTAAAAAAAAAAAAAAAAGGGAAAAGTCAAGGGAAAACCAAATCAAAATTCCAGGCTTCTTGAGGTTTTAGAAGGAAAGGAGAGAAATCCTTCCAATGTCACACCAGGTAGCTCCAGAGGGAGCCACTTTTCTTTCCCTTTGTGGAACAGGATGAATGACACCCTTCTGAGCAGTTAAACCAAGACTAGAGAAAGACCAGCAGTAAATTTGCAGGATTTAATGTACTTGGAGCAGAGAATGTGCCTGAGGAAACAGCAGCCAAGCTTTGTCTTGCATGTTGGGTTGGTTGACTGTTGATTTTTTTTTTTTTTAAATCTTCCCATCTCACTCTGGCTCTCTACTGCTACATAGTCAATCGTTAAATTTTTCATGTCACATTTCAGTTCCCAAATAGCACCCTATTTAATTACTCATTTCAGGATTTGAGCAAATCTAAGGGTTCTTCTCTCTCTGGCTCTGTTGAAATTCCAGGAGTACAACACCAAATACAGTACCACAAACATCTGCAATCATGTACAGAATATTCTGAGGTGTTAGAGATGGAGGGAAAACTGGTAATATTCTCTCTGTAAATGACCACAGGAAGCAACAGAAAACAGAGCTTTTAACTCCAGAGCCCACAGGGCTATCCACAGGCTTATAGAAGGTTGCAAGTCATGATCAATAGTACCCAAAACAATCCTTCACTGAAAAGTTCTTCTAAAAAGTCATGAATTTAAGTAACAAATTCACTACCCTTGAATACAACTGCTACCCAGCTGGCAAATCAGATCTTAAAGACCCAAGTCTTCAGCTCTGGTGGTTACCTACATAACCTGCAGAAACAAGCCAAGTCAGGAGAAGGGTAACAACCACTGAAGGTGAAAAGCAGCGAAAGGTAAAAGCCTCCAGACTCACGAGGATGCACACCTAAACTTGATCTACTGCAACCCACAAAGTGAAAATTAATAACATTTCTCAGCCACTGGTTTCTCCCGTTACCAGTATAATCGCAGAGATCCCACGACTCCTTCCACAGCCCTAATTAGAGACAAGGTCACAAAAGACACAATCTGCCAGCATGAGCTGCAGGAGGTCATGCAGCCACTCAAGCTAGACAAGCATTTTAAGAGTAGTTCAGTCAGGTCACTCAACTGACTTTTTCCGGATTTCTTTTTGAAACAAGCAGCAGTATTTTCCCTTACATTTTGTGGATGGGACAATAGGAAGCAGGATATGCTCCTTAGTCACCAGTCTAGGATTTCAGTACTCATCACCGACAATGCCACAAATCAGTCAATCATGCCTCGCTGCATTTTGTAGGTCTAAATCCACACCAAAAATGCCAAGAATGAGTCTCAACCCAAGAGTGATGGTGGGACAGAACACTGTCAGCTTTCAAAAGTTGTTCAGACCCTAGGAAGAAGCTCTGCATTGCACTGCCCAAGAAGCAGGATGTATTTAGTAGCTGCAGCACCTCACATCAAAGCCTCACATGACAGAGGCTGCTCCAGAGACCCATCAGAAAAGCAGTCCACAGTTCTCCAACTTCTACTCAATTAGTTCTAGGGAAGTTTCTCCTGGGCAGCGCTGAGGAGCACTCTGATGGGCTTCCTGAACCCCAGGCTGTCCAAAGGCCTACAGAATCAGCAGTTTGCGGACTGCTGCTTGTTGAAGGTGGCAGAGACAGACCAGAAATGGGACAAGAACTTACTGTGAGAAAGACCCATGCAGTTCTAGGAGCTAGGACTCCAACTCTTCTTCAAAGACACTTAAAGAGACCTAATGCTCCAGTTCTCATCCCTCTTCTGAAGAGCAGCTGAAGAGCCCAAATTTGACTAAACACTAAACTGCAACAGCTGAGTGTCATCCGTACCCAGCCCAGCTGCAAGAGGAGTTGGGATGGCACACACAGCTCAATCCACAGAGCCTCCCCCATCAGCACAAGCTACAGCCCATAAAACACCAGTTCCTAACAGCACAGGTGTGCACATCCCCACCCCACAACTCTTTAAAAAAAAAAACCAAACAACAGACTTCTGTAGTTTAGCAAACAAAGAGATTAAGCAGAAGAGGCTACATGAAGCTGAGCAGAGAATGTTCTCAGTATGTAGTGGCCTCCCCAGGTCATAGATCATCTAAATTCTTACATTTTCTAGGATCAAAGAAGCTATCGCCATAAAAGACCTATTAGTGCATTAAGCCCAGACAAAGCAGGTTATCCAGAAAAGCCATAACAAAGTAGTACTGCAAAAACAAGCCAAGTAAATTTTTCTTCAAAAAATAATATGCTAAGCAAAGTCAGATACGAGAGCTAGGTCTGAAAGTTAAAACTCAGTTTTTGTTCTCAAGAAAGCAGCGACCATATTCCTACAAGGCAGCCCTGAGACACTCACCTACACCCTACAGCAGGGCTCTGCCACAAAGCCCCTGAGAGAGCCCCTCTTTCCCACTCCCAATTGCAAATTCCCATCCGCGAACATAAACAGCTTTCACTGCACAGTTCAGCAAGAAAAATAGTTTGGAGCCCTGGTGATGAAAATGCATCAAAGCACAACCTCCAATTTCTCAAATACCACCACCCCACCCCCCCAAAAAAAAAAAAATCAAAGAAGAAAGGGATGCAGTTTGGCTCCCACTGGCCCATAATAACAATAATGATAATAATCTAGAGCACGCCAGAGGTTCAGCCACCCTTCATGCCAAGCCAATTTGCTCCGTTCACAACTGCGTATAATTGTTCCCGGGACTGTAAAAATTACTGTCTTTTCACTAACACTCAGAATTGTAAAAATGCATCCAAACAACCTCCAGCCCTTGTTTGTTAAAAACAAAACAAAACTATTTGCTCTTTTACGGTTCAAGTTAGGTCTGGCATTTCTGTGCAGAGGGTCAATAATCCAGTCGTTCAAAAAATAGTCACGAAAGGCGAATTAACATAAGCTGTGCATTAAGGCACAATTATTTATACGCCTGACAGTAATGGCTCTGTGCCGCACACTCTATCAACTCACAGATACTTCAGCAGGAAAATAAAAGACTTTGGGAAAATTTTTGCTCTGCCCAAGGACAATTAGCATAATGCTAACGCTGTAATAACACGGGCTGGCAGTGGGCAGCCTAATGCTTCAGCCCAGAGCCTCCAGAACAGCAGCAGCGCCTGGCCCTGAAGTTTGTAGCCATCACAGCCCTCTACCCTCTGCTGAGCACCCGAGGGCTGTGCTTGATGCTTCCCCGATCCTTACATTAACAAAACGCAAGCAAACAGTTATCCTCTGCTGCCAAACCTCCTCGGCTCCGGGCACCCGATAAAATCGGTTGCTTCGCCTGCAGCCAGCCACTGCCTCCGGAGTACCGGGAGCTACCCTCAGACACCGGGGAGGATGCTCCTGCTCACGCGGCTTCGTCTGGGGCACTGCCCCGAGCAGCCGGCGATGCCTCAAGGGCAGCGCGGAACAGCTTCATTTTGATTTCAGCCACGGACAAGCCGGAGCAACGCTGCAAGTGAAACGGGACAGTTTAAACGGGACTATCTGACCCCAGAGTTTAACAACTCCCGGTGAACCTGGGGTCGCAGTGAGAGAGGGACTCGGAGGACAGGTTCGCCTTCCCAGGAATAAACCCAGTCCGAGCTGTGCAGAGCACCGAGAAAACCGGCAACCCCCAGGGACAGGGACCGGACGGGGAGCGGCGGGACGGGGTCACGGACCGGCCGGCGGCCGCCCCCCGGCTCCCCGAGCCCCAGGGAGCAGGACGAGAAGCGAGGAAAGAGCCCCGAAAGCGCCCGCGCCGCCGCCGCTCCACAGGCGCCGCGACACGGCGACAGGCGCCGCCGCCAGCCGACAATTCGGGGCGGGGGGACCCCCCACGGTCGCCTCTCTCCTCACCGCCACAGACCCCCTCCCACCCTCCACCGCGGCAGGGACGAGTTTTCCCGCCGCAGAGCCGCCACCACATCGCTGCCCGGGAAGGAGCGGACCAGCGAGCGGGCTCTGCGGGGTACCCCGTGGCCGTCCCACAACCCTACCCGCTGGGCTGCTCGTCACACCCGCCGCCGGACGGAGCCGGGGGTAGGGGAGGCTGCAGCCACCGGTTGCGCTTCCCGCCCCGGTCGGCTCCGGTACCTCAGCCAGGATGGGATGAGAAGTCTCGTCGCTGCAAAAGCCCCTCTCGCAATGCAACAAGTGCCCACCCACCTGGGAACGAGGAGGAGGAGGAGGAGGAGGAGGCGGAGCAGAGGCAGGCACCGCGCTCCGCCCGCCACACGCGAAAGGCAAACAGGCGCCCGCCCCTCGCGCGCGCTTTCTTGAGCCGCTCGCGCCGCCGTAGCTCGGCCGCTACCATCAGGCCGCCCTGCGCAGAGCGGGGGTGCCCTGGGTCTCCTGCCGCCCAGCCCGCGCTCGCGGGGCTGCGGCCTCCCCCGCCTCGGGGCGGTGGTAGCGTCCGGGTGGCCCTTGCTGGCGCGCGGAGGACCTGCCACGGTAGGAGCCGGGTGGGGAAGGGGCTCGCGGGGGTCCCAGCCCGGCCCGAACAGGCGAGCGAGGCCTCTGGGCCTGTTTGAGCTGCGGGCCCGGCCCGTGGTGGAGAAGCGCGGCCTGAGCGCCTTAAGCCGAGCCCCGCAGTATCGCGGCCTCCTCGCTCTGGCACGTAGCCGGTGGGACCTGCCGCCGGGGACTCGTCCAACTCCGGCATTTCTTGCGTTCTGTTTTGGTGCTCGCTGCCCTGGCAGGGGTGTGACGCTGTGTCCTCTTCAACGTTACAGCTGCAGCGCAAAAATGATCATCCCGGTCAGGTGCTTCACGTGCGGCAAAATAGTTGGAAACAAGTGGGAAGCTTATCTCGGCCTTCTGCAAGCTGAGTATACGGAAGGGTGGGTATTGCTTCTCCTGTATCGCCTCTGACCCCGAGTTTAGATGAGGTTGCAGAGTGCACAAGATCGATGGGTGCAGGGTTATGAAGTACCCTTAAAGAGGCTAAAAAGGGGTAATGGGTACAAGTTACTCCTGGGGAGATTCTGATTAGACTCCGGAAGAAAATTTTTCACCATGAGAACAATTAAACGTTGGAATAATCTTCCAAGGGAAGGGATGGGTTCCCCTACACTGGGCAATTTTAAGACTCAGCTTGACAGAGTGCTGGGCCAGCTTATTTAAACTAGATAGACAGTTTACCTTAAAAAGTTGGACTAAGTCCCTTCCAACCTGGTATTTTATGATTCTGTTTAACCAGACATTAGGAACTTCAGCAGGTAAGGAAGCACTCATTTCCCTGCTGAGTCTTTCAGGGTAGTAACGTGGAAGTTGCCAAGTCCTTTATACCTAAAACTATCTCAAATATTTAAGTCTCTATAGAACAGGATAGAAAGAAACAAGCAGTACAGTCCAGTTTGACACCAATGCATTTGAAAAACAGGAGATAAAGAAGTTACAAGTGTAAGAAGTAACTCACATTGTTAACAATGTGTATATACACCCTTTTAGGCTTTCTTAAAACCATTTCTCACTCGCTGCCCAGAACTGCTAACCTTATTTGAAAGCACTGGTTTGATGGGGGAAAGCGGAAGTTTAGCTGCTCTGGATACCTGACCGAGTCTGAACAATTATGTCTCAAGAGGTGGACGCATGCTTTGCATAGCCCGAATTGCCTTTTAAGAGCTCAAGGAGGGTCTAGATGTGGTGGGACTACTTCAGAAAGATTTGAGAACATAACTCTTGAGAAATATTTACATTGTCATCAAGTTTAAGTATGAGGAAAAAAAGCACAGATGTTTTCAATTCAAAGCAGTGGAAAAAAAAAAAAAGTTAGACATTTGAGAGACTTTCCAAAGTGATGTTGAAGCTGGTAAGTAGAAAGAAAAGAAAGGAGGGAAAAAAGTGTGTTCTATTTAAATGAGTTAGGGTTACTAAGAGGTTTTTAAAGGACTTATACATTCTTCAGGTAGTTCATAGACATATGAACAACACAGATTTCACTGCCTTTCCTCTAAAATCTGAAAACACGCTTCTGGTTTAGGGTTCTATTTTGTCAAATGCCAAATGGGAGCACAGAACAAATAAGGAAGGAAAACTTTGGCATTTGAGCCTCATCTAACTTTGGAAGAAGTTGTTATTCTTCTGTGTGCTTCTCACTGCTTGACGCAGATTTTGCAGGGGAAAGATGCCTCGTGCCCCCACCATTTCTTGGTTTCATTAAAAACTGTCCAGTAAAAAAGTAATTCACTATTTTTTCTAAATCTCATTACTTCTGAGAGTGGCCTTTTAGGAGTCCATTTACATCCCAGAAATTGTCAAACATAGCTGAGTAGAATATTGCAGCTGCTAAACTAAATGTATTTAGAAAGTTCCTACACACCCCCTAAAAAAAAAATAATTTATGGACTTGAAACCATTAAAATAGTGTGGTTTGCTAATCATTTTTCAGTAATATTGAAATTCATTAGACCTATTGTGGTAGTGCTTCTGACTTCTTCTCCAAGTGTTACATTTGCACTATTTTTCCTCTCTTCATTATTCCTCTGCCTTTGTGAGGCATGGCCAGATGTGCGCTGGGATTGATAAGTGCTCACTTTAAAATGATGGCCACTGTCACTGCTGTGATTCTGGGAGGCCTGTTCAAACTAAAGCTGGTGTGGTATCTCCTCAGATCAGGAGCAGAATTCACTGATACCAAAGAGTTAAAAATCTTACAGTGCCATGTCAGAGTCACTGTCCACAATGGCTGAAGGAATGGCTGGACAAATGGTAAGACAAATTTACCTAAACAATTTATGATTAAAAAAAGACTGACCTCCTCTTTGTTCCTTAAAAGTACTCTTTTTCCACAAGTTCTTGAAGCTAGAGGAAAAGGGAAATAAAACTGGAGTCATTTTAGCTGAAGTGCATAGCACAGCTTCTAACATCATGGCTCAAGGTAGTATTTTGCATCTCTGATAACACTTTCTGAAAGTTCAGAAGTTTCCAGATCGCTCTTAAAACTTAGACAGACATCAGCTGCTGTTGTCATGTGTTTTGACTAGTTTAGATATCCTGCAATTTTATAAATGTCCTTTTTTAAAAAAATACACTGTTCACAGACTTCTCTTAAACAACTTTTGCAAGTGCTAGCTCTAAAATAAACAGCACTGCTATTTCAGCCCTCAAAGGACTGTTGACAGTTGTAAGGACTAACTGATGTCATCAGAGAAGCTACTGGAGTCAGACTGTATGGTCTGAAGCCAAACAACCTTTTACCACAGTCCAGCGTATGCAGAGGCTTCCTCTCAGTTGTTTGTACTTTGGAAATCAGCTCCTTCCTCCAGTAGAATTCCAGGTTTCAGGAAATTACATTTGTTTTAAGCAAATCCTGGATTGTTGCACTGCATCATACTGATCCAAAGACCTGAAATCAGCCAGATTTCTTGAGTGTCACATTCTGAAGGAATGTCAGACTGGCTTTATAGTTAATAGGCTGGTGTCACTGATCTTTCAGAGGTCTGACAGCGATAGCCACTGAAGACACAAGCAGTGTATTAGGCTGGGGTGACTCACACATTCTCTACCCAACCATAAGAATCTCGGGCAATGACTTGGAAGGAATTAAGTGGAAAGACTGTAAAACACAGATTTCTTGTTGAGCACTCTGCACATCCTTATTTGTGTATGTGTGGGGAACAGGTTGTGCGACTGAACGCCCCGAGATGGGAAACTGGGAATGATTTCAGCCTCTCAGAATTACCATCCATCCGTATGTGGGGTAGTTTGCACTGCGAGCTACTTCAGTTTCTATACATCTCTCACCCTTTCAACATGGCCTAGATCATAAATTTATCTTGTGCTGTAGGCAAGTCTCACCCTCAGTGTAGAGAAAGGTGTTGTAAGAGTGCTGAGGGATGCTGACAATAGCACAGATAGCAGCGCGTAGAGGGGCTGTTCCCGATTCCTCTGTCAGGAGGCTGGCTGGTGCCTTCACGCTGCCTTCTGCCATAGGCCTCGCAGGAGCTGTAGCCAGCACGGGTGATGGTGGACAGTCCGGGGCTTTAAGAGGAGTGGAAGTGACCTCCCATCTTGCAGAATTGTTCCTGTGACTACACTCACACCTCTTGATGGATCAGATTTTTAACTAGATCAGATCCTCTTTTTTCTACAGACCAGTGTTTGTAAAACAAAAAGACTGCATTACCCTAACTAAATAATTGAAGTTAGAAAGATACCAAATTTACAGTCTCTTTCCAGCTGCAGAGACTTATAATTTTATTTCCAAAGCCAAAATACTTATATCTTACTTAACCTTGCTGTTTTAAGACCAAATAAGCCCTCAGGAGAGTTCATCTGTTACAGTTCTGTTCCTGTGAGAGTTCTGCAGACTTACCTCTGTTAAGTTGGGTGGTTGTGTCAGCTGGGCACCATCCTCAACAGCAGCTCCTGTGCTCTTGCAAGCCAGGGAACAGGCAGACACCCTGTCACCAGCAGTACATGGACCAGAACATTAACAGCACACACGGAATTTCTTTTCCTTACTTTGCACTGCAAACAAGTTTTCCTCTGTGACTCAGCTCCAAGTAATCAGGACGTTGCTTAGGAACACTTACAAGTGGTTCTGACTCACTTCATCCATGATTATTTTTATTTTTTTATTGTTGCTCTCATTAATAGGGATGCCCTGGATGCCCTTGGTCTGAAGAGATATTGCTGCCGCAGAATGCTCCTTGCCCATGTGGATCTGATTGAGAAGCTTTTGAATTATGCACCCCTGGAGAAATGAGATGAAAATAAAAGTACCCTGCTGCAAGCCATGTGGAACCTCTCTAATTCTCAACTTGAAAATGGACTTGAGACAGTGAAGCCACCTGTAGTGCAACCATCAAGAGATGTTTATCTTCTGGAGGAAAAACCATCCCAAGCCACTGACCTCTTTCAAGGAAAGAAAGGAAAGATGAAGTCCACTTACCCGAGATTTAGAGATTAAATTAAAAATTTGGATGATGCTTTTTAATATCTGTGTCTGGAGTTGTTTTGTGAACTTTTAGATGGCTTCTGCCAACAAAACCAAACATTTGCTTGTGTAGAAAAATCATTATATTTCATTAAAATAAAGGAGATCTTTCCCAGTAGCCTTCCCACAGTTTCTGGACAGCATGAAGCACATGCTTGGCTCTAGCTCTTTGCTTGTGCTGGTTAGCTGAGGTTGGGAGCGCTATTCACTAATCGGTTCAGTGTCCTGCACTAGGCAGGCGAGGGGGTTGGAAACAGCACTGAAGCTCAGGGGGCATTTGCTTACTTCTGGAAACTTCCACTTCCAAAGCTCACGGAGTGCGCTTCCCACCACAGTGAAAGTCAACTTGCGGTCCCTACCCTGATTCTTACAAAACACCGGGGCTGCTGTCATACAAAAAACAGTGGATCAGCTGGTGCAGTGCCCTTCCCTTAGGTACAGCGCGAGTGTTCCCACGGAAAGCACTGGATGTGAGAACTTCTGCGTGCTGGTGTGAACAGGATCAAAGCCTCAGTCTTGCCAAGCACCTGCACCGCGCCGTAGCTGGGGCGCACACAAGTGTTCCACTTGATAAGTCATTTTGTTGGCTTCACGTTGTGCTACACGCATGGGGTGGTAGCCAGAAGGTGCTCTGTGCTCTCCTGGTGGAAAAAAACACCAAGAGGTCTGCTGGACATGGTTACTGATACTGAGGGGCAGGTGCTGACACTGCCAGAAGGTCTCACCTTCCCGTCAATCTATCGGCATGAAAGCTGCACCACATTTCACACCGTTCTCTTGACATCCAGAAAACGCGTCAGTGCAGGCGCTGCGTGCACAGGCAGAGGCACCCGCCTTACCTGAAAATGAAGGAGCCCAATTCCTACATCTGTGTGCGCTCAGGATTCTGTTCATATGCAGCAAATATAGGACAAGTCGTGGTTACAGCAGCCGGGTAGAAAGCGGCTGGAACAGATGATGAGCCTGCCACTTGCAGCCTGTTACTCCTTAGTACCGTCAAACTTCTGGCACCCGCAGGTTGGCTGCTGGGTAAGAACTATCTGCAGATTCTTTTCCACAGTTGAACTACAAAGAAGTTTGTTTGAACAAAACCTGGGTTTCCAGAGATGGGAATTATTTAACGTGTTCCCTGGGTCAAGCCTGTACACACAAACCTTTAAACCAGATTGTCTCTCAAAAGGAGTCACAGGACAGTTTGCCTTTGCCAATCACTCTGCCAGTCTTTACACTTGAACTCATTTTTCGGTTTAGTACAAGTAGATGTTTCCCACTTTTAGCAGTTCTTCACTGAAGACATTTTAAAGCTTTATCCTAACACAAAGAGAATTAAGCAATTAATTCTGGTGTTGGTTTCATAGCTGGCTGGATAGCTGATGTTCTGCACACCTGCAGTATTAGCTGGATAACTGCACTTCAAAATCAAAACAAACAACAACCACCCCCCCTCATTTCTCTTTCAGGCTCTTTTCTAAAAGAGACACTGAAATACAGGATGACCTTTCCAAACTGACCTCCCACAGGACACCATTCCACGCTGGAGCAGAGCATTCTGTGGAAGCACGTGCAGCTCACTCACAGGCTGATCAAAGAGCCGGGCCTGGCGCTCGCCCCGTCAGCTCGCGCAGCCGCCCCGGCTGGTGCGCCTGGCAGAGGCAGCCGCGTGCTGCGCTGTGGGGAAAGCTGTCCCCCGGCCCTGCCAAGGAGCTGGATCAGATGAGCTGACGGGACTTCTCTAATCCACTTTTCTGCTTTAGAATAACATGCTTCTTGTCAAAGCTGATGCCAAGCTGTCTGATGTGACAAGCTGTGGCTCTCAAATACTTATAATGAAGATGTGGTTTGGAAAAAAAAAAGAAGCCACAACAAAAAAAACCACAAAACAAAACAAAAACAAACCACAAACCACATCAGGCCTCATCCAAAAATTCAAAGGAAAAGGAAAAGCCACCTTGGTTGCTCTCGTTACTGTTTCTGAGACAGAAAACAAGGTGCAGTGGGCACCACTGACAGCCTGCTATCGCTCCGTCAGACAGACATTACACGAGGAGCTGCAGAAACACCAAGTAGCAAGACAAAGTCACAGCAGGCATTAATATCAGCTCATGACAACCTGTCTGCATTGCATTGACCAAAAAAACCCATTTCTGTAAGGCAGCGAAGCAAATGGTTTATCGTGTTCGTATGAAAGGTTGTCTCAGGAGTTTTGTCCTTGGAGGGTTAGGAGCAGAAGCAGAGCTTAGCTCCTGTTCCTTCAAGAGTCGGTGAATTTTTCGATGGATTTTTCTAAATCCCAGCTTTCACCCCTGCTCTTTGGTAACTAGGAAAGTAATTCCCTTCCGTCGTCGCTTCTCCTATGCTTGCCTCTGCAGCTCTTAATAACATAAGCGTATCAGATCTGCTTTCTAACCTGCCAGATCTCTTTGAGACGAGCCATTAGATATGCTCACAGCCACTGTACTTTTTAAAGGCAATGTAGAAGACATTGTATACATAGGGGTGGGGGGAAGCTTTAGTTTTTTCTGACCCCTAATAGGAAGAGTCAACAGATAGGCAGAAGTGGCAAGGAAAAAAAAGGAGAAATTGTACTGACTATGCAGCCCTTAATTACATGCAGAAATCTGTCAATCGGAAGATTCCTTAAAATAAATAAATAAATAAATAAAAACACACCACAATAAAAATCCCACCACTTGCCTGCAGTCATTTCTTCACTTTATATACAAAGCATTCTGGAAATTTTTCACGTCTGTTTCAAAAGGCTCTTGCAGGCATCATTCTAACCCGGTACTGTAAGAGCAAGCACAACCAGAAATGTACCAGAGGAACCCCCACCACCCAAGCTGCAGCCTCCCTGGGGCCAGGGCAGCCTCCAGCAGGACTTTCCCTCATCCCCATCACATCAGAATAACAAAGCAGTGCCCAAGAAGCACAGAATGAGAGCTGAGAACATGAAAGTGCAGAGGAATCTGCTGGTGGAGCCCAGCTTCTACCTGGAGCATCAGCACTAAGGTATGTGTGTGCTCAGAAAGCTTTACATTTCTTGAAATGACACTTTTAAGCCAAAAAAAACCCAAAAAAAACCCCAAAAAAACAACCACCAACAAACCCTTGATCACAATTCTGAGTCCATCTGCAGGAAGGAAGTGAAGCACTTTCCTGCCTATCCATAATGAGCCACGAGCCTTGTATTTCAAAAGCAGTTTTGCTCTGAAAAAACACCTCTTGTGAGGATCTCACCCCAGGGTGATTTACTGAGTGGTGTGTGCTGGGTTTTTGTTCTTCCCATGACCTTTCCCCAAAGGGATTGGATACAAACGTCTGACTTGTTGTATGTGCTTCTTGTCTGGGTGAGGAAAAATGGAAACTCCGAGAACCCCGATTACAGCAGCACACACACCCCATAACTCTACGTTTCCATAGAGATGCTCAACTAGCCCTGTGGCTACAAAACTGCATTTCACTGGTCATAAACTATGAAGATTCAGAACACAAGCCACCTCTTTTCCTTGAAAGAGCAAATATCTCTACAGAAAAAACACACAAATTTTCCCCCTCACCAAAGAAAACCAACCCCAGACAGCCTATTTGCCTCTAAAAGCAGTTTAATTCCAAATAGTTTCTAACTTCAGTATTGATCCTAGTAAGAAAATAACACTTCTACTTGGTCACCTCTCTGAGCAGACCCACATACATCCATTTGAGCTTAATTAGCCAGCGAGATTTTCTCATTCCTGGAGCTTCTCAGTAAAGACAGCTCCAAAATAATGTTGTTTCCACCTGGTTCTGACTGCCCAGCTGAAGAACACAGCTTTGATTTCCCCTTCAGCACATTTGCACCACGATTTATACTGGGGTTTTGCTTTCAGAGACATTTATTCAATTCCTCCAGCCGGTGAGAAAGCATTTTTAGTTGTTCAATAGGGACAGCACAATAGAGATGTTTGAAAACCAAGAACAGGAAGCACGTGGCTGAGAGTTTGGCTTGGCCGTGCTGCCTGGTTTGATGTGTTGCCCACTGAAGTCTGCGGGAGCCTTTTCATTAACTTAAATGACTTAAAATGGGCTGGTAGCGTGCGGTGCCTTACACCACTCAAGGGTCCAGGATTAATTTGTTTTAAGTTCTGCTAAGAAGAGCTTTTTGAGGTGCCCAAGCTTTACCTACTCAAAGAGCTTTCAGATCTTGCTGCAGACCTCATCTGCGTGCACCTCCAGCACATAAGGCCATTAAAAAAAAAACCCAAAACTAAAGGGTAAGAAGTTATCTTTGGCTATAGTGGCTCCAGCCACCAGGGAGGAGCTGCAAGGCAACCAGCTTCACTTTGGGCTGGCACTTGGAAACAGCACAGCATTTACAGGGGAGTAGGTCTCTTGAACCCTCAGCTGTCTCCGATGCAGAAATACATAGGGATGTAGAGCCAAGACACGCAGAGAGCATTTAGTCTCTCACCCCTAGACTTATTTGTCCTTCTCCACAAGTCCACAACTTTGTCAGTCACCCGTTTTGGTGACCTGCACCTTGTCTTGGGCTTGTAGGTCACACATAGCTGGGGTGAAGTCACAGACCTCCCAAGCACCACTTGAGTTTCCCCACAATTCCCTTCCTGATGCATCCACTCCTGTACTGAACATTGTGGTTTGTAGCAGCCAAGCTAGAAAATTAATGCACAAAGTCCTTCATTTATCCCTCCCAAATACGAAACAAGTGTTTTAATAAAATGGGTTCATTATTTCCTGCTTTCAGGAGTTGAACAAATAGTGATCAGAGAAAGACACAGCAGAAAAAAAAGCTAAAAGCCCCAATACTTTGGGGAGCACCAGAAACCAGCAGTTAAGAAGAAACTTCAAAGCAAGCAGCCACAGGACTTTCTGTAGGAACTGCTGGTTTTGAACTAACCCATGCCCCACCTTGCGGGCTGGATTTGGAGCTAGGGAGATGGAATACCTGCTCTTTGGGAATCAGACCTCCTTCTTTTACAAGCAGGTCTACCCGGAGCACTCCAAGAAATGAACTGCTCTTAAAAAAAAAAAAGATAAGACAGTAGCAGCAGTCAGACAGCCATGCTCAGCACCCACCTTCATAGGCTGACCTTTCTCGAGCTGCTGCTTTCCACGCTTTGAATTATTTCAGAGATTAACATGAATGTCACTGCCCTTACCAACATCTCTCCAGAGAGCTGATCCAACTGCGTGATGCTCAGTAGGAATCTTTCTTCTAGCACTGGTGTATTTTGGGTCCATCCCATTCCACATTCACTTTGCTTCTTCCAGGCTGGTCACATCATCAGCAGAGTCTCCCTTTGCTTGTCTCCACATAACATTATTGCTCATGTCTTTCAAAGGCAGAAAAATGCTTCACTTCAAGGTGTATATTTAGGGACAGGCTTTAACAAGAACAAATAGGCTCATTACACCAGACTTGGGCAAGCCAGGAATGCAATGCCTCAGTTTCCCTGCCTGTACCTCTGTGATGGCCCTCATCCCACTCTCCAGAAACCCTCAGAGACAGGCAACAAGGAGAAGCCTAATCTCATCCAACCCCTGGTGTCTTTTTGCCTCCCCCTTATCAGAAAACCCCTATCATACACTGCCTTTAAACCCTAATGGAATAGCTTTAAAAAGATTTAAAAATAGCACATTCTGGCCACGAGCAGAGCCTAGTGCAGGAGCTGCTGACAGAAAGCTGCTGCCCTGAGCTTATACAGCAATTTGAAGATCAGCAGCATCACTGTCCCTAGCAATCCAGAAGGTACAAGAACACAGCTAAAGCCTGATTATCTCCAGCTAGTTACTCAAAGCTGCCTTAAAGTGCTTTCCCCCTGGCTTTCCCCCCTCTTTTAACTAAATCTTCCCTATAGTAGCACATATGCAAGCATGCTCCTTCCCAGGCAGTGCTGCAGGGGGAAGGGGAGAGAACCTCCACTACATAGCACCATAGGGCAAATGGCAACCAGAGCAGCATCATCTAATCCCAGTTAAAGGCTGATGAAATAGACTGTGCTCCCACCAACACTGATCAACCCCCACCCATCAGCTGATGGGCTCTACCCAGCTCTTCATCAGTACAGTGGATGGCTCATGATATAGCCAACCTTTCAAGCCTCCCCTTTCCAAAGAAAGTGGAAACACACAACTTTTGTAACAGAGTTTATGAATTCAGATGCAGCAATGGAATAGCTGACACTTGGGCTGCAGGTCTAACAAGAGGTTTTGCTGAAATTCCCCCCCAAAATGTAAACCCAAACCAAAGCAGATGAGTGCTGCTCTCAGCTGCAGGCCCTTCCTTGGAATGAGAAGTGCAGCTGAAGCAATTCCTAACTTCAGCTTTTTAAAGGAGCAATAGCAGTTTGACCAGGAGGTCTTCCTCCAGGAATGAGCTGGTAAATGAAAGCATTAAGTTAATAAGGGTTTGAGTGCTTCAGCTCATTACAGAGGCAGCCTAAAGCTCCCCACTTCACCACCTGGAATTTTTTATTTATTTATTTTATTATTATTATTATTGTCAAAACAGCTTGAAGAAAACTCCCTTTGGATCCACTCAGCATTAAATGAAGCTGTGACAAATGGCTGCTTTCCTCCATTAAGCAACATTTGTGGAAGTTAAAAAAAAAAAAAAAAAAAAGTAATAACTGAATTCTACTGATGAATAATTACTTCTAATAAATAAAGAGATAGAAATGCCATTGGCCTCAGCAGCTTTCAGGTCAGCTACCCCAGTGCTACCCAACCAATGAATGTTGTCTGCTGCAGTAGCTGGAAGCAGCAACATGGAGAAACTCCCATGGCAGCTACAGTGGGAGGCATCTTGAGACAGCTCCTGATGGTTGAGCAACAGCTGGAGCAGCTGGTGGTTCCTGACAGCCTGGCATCCCACATCCACCCCACATCCCCATGCTGTGTGCAGTTACAGCCCTTTTATCCTGCCCTTGTCTCAAGCCACAGACAGGCAAACCTGCTTTGGGCCAGGTCCAGAGCATAGCTCTGCATTGTCCAGAGCAAAGCTGAAGACTCTACCCAGGATCAAGGTGGTCACGAGCTGCCTGAGTGAGGATCTTCCATGGGGGCTGTGGCCATACTGCCCCAGCCCCACCAAGACAGCAGTGTTTACTCTCCCTGCCTGCCAGTGCAGCATGCCCAGGAGGCCAACAAACTCCAACCACTTCCACATCTCAACCCAGGGCAGGTTTTCACAAAAGAAGGTGATTCCTCCAGGTGGTACTTGGCCAGCAGAGCTCTGCCTTCTACTGGAAGCTTCTTATGAATTATCCTCCTCCTTTTTCCCTTCCCCAGGCATGCTTCCAACTCAAAACAGCCAAAACTTTTACTAAACTGTGATCAGCAAAGTGTAACCAGAGAGAGCTTCAGGCCTTCACTGCCTTTTGCGCAGTGACTTCCAGGAGGCTCTGCCAGCAGCAGTGGGAAGTCATATTGCATGTGAGGTTACTGCAATATCACAGACTTAAGCTGGTTATTTCTTTCTTCTTTATTTTAAAAGCTACAATATTCAGGTAGCTCAAGGAAAAACAACCTTTGGATTTTGTCTGCTCATAAATCCATCACAACAGCTTGGGGGAAAACAGTAAATAAGATATTGGAAGAAGAGCACGAGAGGCCAGAAGAGAAGTATCTGCCTCTAGATGTGCTATTTGCAAGCGAAGCCCGGTCCCAGGCTGTGATATTAGTATGTGGTATTGATTTGTTCTTAATCCAGAGAAATGCCCCTGTAATGAACTCTGCTGTGCCCTTAATGATTTCATATCGAGGGATGTTAGGTGCCTTGCTCATAACAGAGTAACAGCAACTCCAAAAATAGCAAGCCTCATAATAAAATGTTATTGAGGAGCCTGAATTTCAATATAAAAGGGACTCTGCTGTACTCAAGGGCTTACCAGATACAAATGCGTACTTTAAAAAGTTGTATTAAAGTCGTGTTGGCACCTGAGTAATGGAGACACTGTGAGATGCTACTCCAGGGAGCAGCTGAGCCCCAGGCCCCCAGGAAACTTTTAGGCAGATGTGACACAGACTGGATTTAATCCCACCAGGTGACTGGGGCTGGATGCCTACAAAGCGCTGAGATGCTTTGCAGAGCTGCTGTAGAGGGTGGGAGAACGTGGCCGCTCTGCTCCTCAGCACTAAACAGGGATGCGCCTGCTGCGACAGATGCCCTGTGCCTGATCCTGGCTCTGCCACTCACCCACCCCTCAGCCTTGGGTGGGAGCCTCCTAGAAGGCCATCAAAGAGCCATCAAAAAGCTGCCACTGCAACTGGTGCAAGCGGGTTGGTGAGACCCACAACTCAGCAGCTGGGCTTGACCCCACCATGGCTGCTTTGGCTGGTGCCAGAGCCCTTCTGCTGGGCTGGAGGTGCAGAGGGCGAGACCCAGCCCTGCAAAGAGCTGCCTGGGCGCCCCTTCAGGCCTTTAAAGAGCCCTCATGCACCATCTGGCTTCATGGAGAGCAGCTGGGGGTAGCTCCTGCCACCGCTAGAGGGACTGGGGACAAGATTAAGGAAGAAATTTTTTACACTGAGGATGGTGAGACCCTGTCCCAGGTTGCCCAGAGAGGTGGTTGATGCTCCATCCCTGGAATCCATGCCACATGAGGTTGGACAGGGCTCTGAGCAACCTGCTCTAGTTGCAGATGTCCCTGCTCCCTGCAGGGGGGTTGGACTAGATGACCTTGAAAGGTCTCTTACCACTCAAACCAGTCTGTGATTCTGTGATTAAATAGCTTGAGGAAACAAGGGGTGAACATTTACCTCCTACAAGCCCTAAAAGGGAGCTCAGAGCTTGGCTCATAGGTTACCCAGGAGAGGGGATGTAGAGTGGAAAAAAAACCCATTAGCACAATTATGCCTAATTAAAGGCATAATTGCCTTAATTATAGCCAGTTTTTTTCTGCCCAGTGCCCAGGAGGTGGTACAGCAGGGCTGCCCCTGCCTGCAGGGTCTGTGCACAGGGCTCGCTGCCTCCTCCCTCCAGGACCCTTTCCTGGGGGAAAGTGGTATTAAAAACTGGGCCAGAAATGTGAAGCTGTTCCCTTGAGATGGCTTGAAGCAGCTGAAGCAGGAACTGCCTCCCTCTCACCAGACTCAAACCCTCCTCTCTGCTCCAGCTCCCAGTTAACCCACAGGCTGGCAGCACATGGTCCCCCGGGAGATGAGGAGCATCCTTGGACCCTGTCTCCAGGAAGGGCTCTGGATCCTGACGCAGTGAAACAAGAGCCTCTCTCCAGCAGTGCGTGGAGAACAGAGATTTATTTGCATTCCTGTTTCAGAAACCTCCTCCCGCAAGAGCAGCACCGAGTTTCCTCAAAGCTCCTCGTTATGCAAAACTAGAACAAATCCTGATGCCAAACCAGTGGCTGCAGTTTGACACTGATTTGCATTTGCCAGCGTTGGTTCCAGAAGAGGAGTGCCAGCAGAGTTCTGTAGCTCCCGAGGGTCAAAACCCCTTTTGGAGCAAAATTTTATTGGATTACAGCAGAGCTTAAGTGGTGCAGCTACAACCGTGGCTGCGTGGAGCTCGTACAGACACAGAAAGGAAGCTTTCAACCTAAGGGGACACAGCAAAGGAAATATGATTACAGGAGGAAAAGAAACACTGAATTAATTTGTCTGCCACTCCTCTGGCAGAGGAGCTCAGCACTTGCTCAGGCAGGTGCAGGATGGGTCCCCTCCTGCTGTGCTCATCAGCTCCCACCCAGCACCAGTAACATCTGGATATCTGGTCACTCAGCTAAAGAGGTCGCTGAGCTCTGTCAAAAACCCCAATGCAAGAGGCACCCTCCAGGCAAACTGAGGATGCCAGACCAAGTTCCTGTATTCCCAGTCAGCACCATAACCACATCCCCAGCAACCCACCGCTCTGCCTGTGAAGTGCTGCCCCTGACCACCCACATCCATTTGAACCCAGTTCACTTTCAGAAGGCAGTGTTGGTTTTATGGCAAAAAGGGCACCAAGAGCCCACATGTGTTAGGAGTGTGATTTTAATACCCCTGTCCCATGTCATTAACCATGGTAAGTGAACTGTAAAATACATTTGAATAACATTTGGGGTTTGGTTAATACATGCACAGCCTTCTTTGCTCTCCTATGACTTAGGGCTCCCCTCCCTGCTCTGGGGTTCAGGATTTTGTTCCACTCGCAAGTGTGGACAAACCTCAGAAACGTTCCTTTTGAGCCATTCGGCCACAGCTGCCACCAACTTGAGCCCAAGCAACTGAATCATTCATAAGCCCATCCACAGATCACGAGCCATTCAGCAAAGGGAAGAGCAGGTCAGGCTTCAAGTGCCTGCTATTAAAAACTTTCATTAAAGTCCTGGAAAAGAGCAGTGGAAGAGGGAGAAAGGAGGAAAAGGAAATAAATTCTACCATTGATCACGTCTGTGGATCGATGGAGGAGGAGGGGTGGAAAGCGCAAGGAAGGACAGAATGTGAATTAGCCTGGGACGTCTTAGAGAGTCGGGCACGATTAAGTGGGACGAGATTTAATTTAGATAAATATAAAATAGTACCTGACAATCATCAGCATATAACAGGGGTATAACATGCAGGAGGGGAGCTGTAAGAGCTGGGTGTGGAGGGACATGCCTTCAGGTGTCATTTTGTTGTGACTTCAGCTGTTATGTTGCTCCAGGGGGGGCTAAGCTGACATCCTTCAGGAGCAGAGATGATGGTTGAAGTCCTGATCCCAAAACCTGAGCCTGCTGCCTCATATCTCAGGCCATCACTGCTCAACACTGCATCCCAGAATGGGCAGCAAGAGACCCCAGCGAGCAAAACAACCTGTGAAATCAATTAGTCAGGGAAGAGTGCCTGGGAGGGTGACAAGGTGGTGAAACAGGCAGCTCTCCCAGGCAAGAAGAGGCTTTGACAACACTGAAAACACATGGGCTGAGCACAGGGTGCTCCCAAGTGGCACAGACACCCCCACACCAAAGGTGCCCCAGCAGCTACCCCGTACTCACAGGGATGAAACACTTGCCTCAGTTTCTCCTGTGAAACAAAGCAAGAAGCTCAAGCTTTTTGGTACTCCCCACGTTCCCCCAAGGATGATGGTTGTTGTCATGGTTTAACCCCAGCTGGCACCAAACACCACACAGCTGCTCCCTCGCTCGCTGCCCTCCCAATGGGATGGGGAGGAGAATTGTGAAAAAAAAAAAAAAAAGAACAACTCATGGCGGGACATAAGGACAGTTTAATAGCTGAACTAAAATATAATAACAATAATAAAAGATTATAATAATAATATTAATGGAAAGGATTATAAAAGAAAGCAAAATAAACCTCAAGGCAGGTGGCACACAAGGCAGTCACTCACCCCCAGCTATCAACGCCCCAGCAGCAATCCCTGCCCCAGCCAGCTCCCTCCAGTTTATATACTGGCCATGATGGTCTGGAATATCCCTTTGGCTAGTTCAGGTCACTTCTCCTGGCCACACTCCCTCCCAGCTTCTGGGTCACCTGCACACCAGCAAGACATGGGAAGTTGGAAAGTCCTTGATTCCTTAGCAACAACTAAACCCATCTGTGTATTATCAGCATTCACCTCACACTGAGCCCAAAATGCGGCACTTTTCTAGCTAATAAGAAGAAAAGAAAATTAGCTCCATCCCAGCTGCACGCTGGTGCAGGCACTGGCCTCCTGCCCTCAGCAAGGTGCTGTTGGGCAGATGCCTGTTAATTTACAGCCAGCGACAGGCAGGAGACATGCAGCCCAACGTTAATGGGGCACTGCTACCTTAACGAGAAAGGGACAATAATTCGCTTTGGTCCTTCACTAATCTGGGGCCGGGGAGCCCTTTAGAAGAGGGGACAGTGAGATGGGAGAGCTGCAGGTAGGGAGCATCCCTGTCTGAGCCACCATGGGAGAGGATGTCCCTCCTCTGGGCTCTGCAAGGACTGAGCGTGTTTCTTGGCAGGTGGTGGCAGGTTTCTGGGGTAAAGGAGTTCCAGCCTTTCTGAGCAAAATAAGAAAAATGATCCTCGCCTGTAAAAGTTCCTGCAGGCACTGGGAACACTCCAGCAGGGCAGGAGGAGATCTGTAGATAGACCTACACGTACCCACATATGGTCAGAGTTGTGAGGCAGCGCTCCAGGTGCCCAGCACCCCCGGGTCAATGCCTGCTTTGGGTTGGCTCTAACCACAGAGGGGTGCAAGGGGCTCGGTGTGACCCTCATGCTCCCCCCCAGCTGCCCAGACACATGCTGCAGCCACTGAAGCCACCTCTGGGACTGCAGGAGGGGAGGGCTTGGTTTTGCTGTCCCCATGGGGAGACACAGCAGCCATTGGCAGGATCAGGCCCTGCTGGGTCACTGGGCTCTCTCTCCACTCTGTGTAAGGTGCAAACTGCTCTTCCCTCCCCAGCAAGACGGGTCGATTGCTCAAAAATATGCATCCTGCTGATGCTGTTCCAGAAGGGAGGCAGCTGCTGATCCCCGTGGCCTCGGCGTGCGCAGCCCCCTTCCTGCTTTCTCAGGCAGCCGAGAAAGCACGAGGAGCAGTAAGAGGACTTCCAAACCCCAGCGTGCCTGATGCTCTGCTGTGGGGAGTGAGTCACGCAGTGGATTTGGTGGGCACCAGCAGCCCTGCTGCTCAGGCGATTAGAGCTCATTTGGGAGCATCATGCCCCCACCTCGTGAGGAGTTTGTCATTTCTGAAGGCACCACGTGAACCTGCTCCCGTTGCCTGCTCGGCCAGCCGGGTAGTGCCACCAGCACCACCGCCATCTCTCCTCCCGGCCGGACCTCAGCACAGAGAAGCTGCCGATGGACACGTTCCTCCTGCTCCTGCAGAAGCAGCTCACTGGGGAAACAAACCTGGCCCAGTACCACCAGCAGCCCCAGGAGCCGCTGTTTTAACCACCCCAGCACCCCACAGCAAAACCAGGCAGGAGAAGCTGTCGGGCTCTGTTCACCATGCCCCGAGACAGCGGCAACGCTGCTCGAGGCATCACCTCTTGTCAGTGCTCGGTGCTGTGTGACGAGGAGCAGCACAGAGCACCCGGCAGCTTCTCCCAGGGGTTCAGGTGCACGCGTACACATGGAAACCCGGGGCGGTTTCGCGTCAGGAAAGCAGAGACCAGTCCCCTTTGCCATTTCCAGAGCAGGGTGCGTTTGTCGTTACCTCGCCAGGGAGGAGAGGATCGCTGCCTGCTCCGCCTCTGTCTCTCTCCACTGCCGCAGGAAAACAAGGACATTACATCACCTGCCGTGCCCAAGGGAGGCTTGATAAATGGTGAGAGAAAGGAGCACCAAGGCCTCCCTGGGAGGAAAATTCCCCTCAATTAAACAGCAGGAGCAGAGAGGACAGGTTTGTGAACTGGTTTGGCGTTGGAAGCAGCCCCGGAGGGGAGCACGGAACGCTCGTGTCTGGTTTGAAACTGCAGGAACAGGGCGACTGTCCCAAATCTGGTCCCTTGCAGAAACTCTTCACTGCTCCATCTGTTTTCCCTCTTATTCCTGAGCAAGTTGTAGTGGCCACTCGGGCACGCCAAGAGAGCAGACACCGTCTGAGCTAATTGCTGCAAAAGGCAATTAGCACAGCCCAAATCTCCAGGTCTGGCGGGGGAGAAATCCCCCCTGAGATCCCATCTTGAGCGAGGTGGCAGCACACAGGGACCAGAGGCTGCGTTGCCCCTGGGGATGCTGCTTTGTGCTGAAATACACTGTCCTACAGGGGTCACAGACACCCCCCACGACAGGCTTACAGAAGGGGGGTCTCATTTCCCTTTGGGGGTGGGAAAGGGTTACTGGAGCCGCGCTGCACCCTTAATGACACAGCGGGGAGCGGGACGAGGCACGAGGACGGGTGGCATTTCTAGTTGCGGGTGTTTCTAGCTGCGGGCTTTTCTCTCCCTGCCGTGGTAGAGCAGCCGAGGTGGCCCAGCAGCTCCTGGGGACACAGCACGGAGCCATCCATGCCACCTCCCGTGCCCCCGCTGCGATCGTGCCGACCGGAGCCCAGCCTGCCCAGCTCCTCCAGCCCCACCTCAGGAAGCAGCTCTCCAGGACCAGCCCTCCCTTCTTCATCTGTGCTCCACCTTCACCTCAGCTCTCCTGAAAACGGGCGGCCAGAGCTGCACGCAGGTCTTGGGACACGGACTTAAAGAAATGGACGTGGCCACATCCTCGCCTTACCCACTGCATCCCAGGAGCGCAGCTGCCGTCCCCACAGCGGTACCGAGCCACCCGGCTCTGTCTCCTCGGCCCGTACCAACGCATCTGGGCGGGTTCTGAGCAGAAGTCCCAGCTCGGAGCCGAGCACTGGCCGGGTCAAGCTCCCAGCCTCAGACTTGCGTGACCAGCGCCTCGCTGCAGCAGAGAAATCAGGCGCGTTGACGGAGAAAACCTGCGCGTTCCCTTCCAGACGAGGGAACAGCAGAGTGACCTGTGCTGCGCTTCCCCGGGGCTCGGTGACACCGCGGCCCCGCTGCCCACCGAGCCGAGCAGCTCGAATTCGACTCCCTTGGAACTCGGGAGCTGAATTCACAGCGCTCTGTGCTGAGCCCCTAGAGCCACCGAGTGGCCCCGGCCCGGAGCTGCAGCAGCCGCTTCCATCGGGCCGGATACAGGCGGATTTGGAGCCCGAGAGGTGTGATTTTCAACCTTCAGTCCCTTTGCTGATCCCTTACAGCCCATGCTGAAAGGGTAACGGGACAGGGCACAACTCTGCCCCCTCTTTCTGACGCGTCCGCGATGCAAGGAGGCTACGAGCTGCTCTACAGCATGGAGAGCAAATGGCCAGCGCACATCAGCACTCACCCACACCCCGACATCAGGGAATGACGGGGTAGAGAGGGTTGGAAGGGACCTCTGGAGATCACCTGGTGCCACCCCCCTGCTCCAGCAGGGTCTCCCAGAGCAGGGGGCCCAGCATTGCAGTGTCCAGGCAGGTTTGGAATCTCTCCAGAGAAGGAGACTCCACAACCTCTCTGGGCAGCCTGGGCCAGGCTCTGACAGCCTCCTATAAAAGCTTCTCCTCCTGGCCAGATGGAACCTCCTGGGTTCCAGTTTGTCCTGTGGCCCCTTGTCCTGCCAAGACCAGAGTCTGGTCCTATCCTCTTGCCCCCTGGAGGCCCTTTAGCTATTGATCAGCATTGCTCAGCTCCCCTCTCAGACTTTTTCAGCTGAACAGCCCCAGGGCTCTCAGCCTTTCCTCAGCACAGAGATGCTCCAGTCCCCTCAGCATCTTCAGAGCCTCTGCTGGAGTCTCCAGTAGTTCCCTGTCTCTCTGGACCTGGGGAGCCCAGAACTGGACACAGTACTCCAGAGGTAGCCTCACTAGGGCAGAGTAGAGGAGGACAGCCTCCCTGGACCTGCTGGTCACACTTCTTCATGTACCCCAAGATACCTTCTTGGCCTCAAGGGCCCATTGCTGGCTCATGGACCGCTCGTCCACTGGTATTTCTTCTGCAGCAGACCTGACTGGTAATTGCAGGCAGGGCTGTCAGCAAGGTGAATGTGAGTTACCTGATGGCCTCATCCTGCTGCACATAATGAGGAAGAACAGCCTCTCGGACAAGGCTGAGGGATCACGAAGTGTCCCAGGAGCAGCACTGGTGCACACACACAGACCATGTGCGGTACCTGGCACCCCGAGGTGCTGCAACTTCAGCTCTGAGAAGCAGCAGCCTCCAGCACCCCATGGCAGGAGATCAGAACCAGGCTGGCAATATCAGTGACATGAAGCAAATTCTTCCCCCGCTTCCCTCTCAGGCTGGTCCCTCAAACCAGCTGCTTCTTAAGGAACAGGCTCCTCAGCAGTAGGATCCAAGGGATCCATCCATCCATCCATCCATCTCCTGGTACCACTTCACAAAGTACAGAATTTTAAGCTTTATTTTTCTATTGGCCAGCAACTTAAACTGGGTTAAAAAAACAAAAACAAAAACAAAAACAAAAACCCCAAAAACAACAACAAAAAAAACCCCAAACAACAAAAAGCAATTAATATTATTACACATAAAACAACTCAACGGACACAAGTCAACTTACTGGTCATCTCTCATTCTTCCTGGCCTCTCCCAACCCTGTACAATGCATTTGAAGGGAATGGACGAAGGCAGCTGTGAAGATATGCTTAAGAAACCAGAAATATTGCTTCAAGCAACATGCTCAATATTTTCCTCTTAGTTAGTAGTCGATACTTGTCAGGAACTTGGATTATAAAACAAGAAATAATTTAGAGATTTCTCCTGCAGATCATTACACAATAATTCAGATTTCTTTCCCCTTTCCTACTGCAGCGGAAGCCAGGACACAACTGGGTTCCTCCTCCTCTCCCTCTGCATTAGTTAAGGATTATTTCATGGTGAGGGGGGAGTTTCAGATTTACCTGCTCTGAATTTTAACTTCTCACCCTTGAGCACCAGTCCAAGATTTCTGCTCCATGAACCAAAAACCCCACAATGCTACATGAGCTTTTAGAGGTCTGGATGATTTTGCTCCCTTTAACTGTCTGCTGCCAAGGGACGGGGCTCAATGGCACCACTGGAGGGCTAGGAGAGGCAAGAAAATGGTTGATGAAAGGGTTTGTCTTCACTGCTTGGAACTGCCAAAACCCCACAGCCCTCTTCTGCTTCTCGGGTGTAACCAGGAAGCTGAGAACAAGAGCAGAGGCACTCGAGATCCTAGCAATTCAGGCTAAGGTCCTGTTGGCACTAAGGCCACAGTAGTGGTGACGTCCGTGTCCTGTATATATCCAGGATCCCAATGCAGGGAAAATAATTAAAACCCATTCCTCAGCAACAGTGTTAAACCAGAACTGCCCATTTACCAAGTACAGTGGGGCTACTGGTTGAAGCTGAGTCTCCTGACCTTCTCAGCAGTAACCAGTAAAGTGGGCTTCCAGGTCTCATTAAAGCCAGAAACCCTCCAGCTAATTAATGAGCTCTTTGGAAGCTGATAAAACATTTGTATATATTAATTTCCCACCCAAGAGAGACAAGCCTGGAGGTTTGAGTTAGAAAGACCAAGGCCAGGGGAGCTCTCAACAGATGAGATGTGAGTAGGTATCTCCACTCACTGAACAGGCCCAAGGGTAGCAGGATAGACCAGCTCCACAAGGCCAGTTCCTCACCAATTCTCATCAGGGGGTAGTTAGAAGGAAACAAGTTTTCCTCACACATGGGGAGCCCCTCAATAAAGCAGACTAGATCCAAAAGAATTGGAAGGCTGTCTGTCATCTTTGCTCCAAAATGGGCAGAAGGCAAATGGCCTCTGTGGCTCCTAAGGGCACTGTGCTGGGTGAGGCTTCAAGGAAGAGGTGGAAGGATGGCTGAGAAACCCTAAGGCACCCACATCTCGGCCACATCAGTGTTAGGACAAGATTTCAGCTGCAGCAAGTGGTGCTCCTGATCAGCGGGGAGAGGAGCTCCTGCCCCGAGCAGCTGGGCAGGAGAACTGCTGTTAGGACATCAGTGTACACCCGGGAGGAGGGAGAGAAGCTTCCACGCATGAGACACTCAGCTCTGGCTCCAGCCCAGCGCAGAAGCTTCATCGGTCGCCACAGTCAATGCCCAGTGCTGCTGAGCCACTTCTCAGAGAGCAAACCAAGGGTTTTGTAGAGCATCCTGGTACCTTCACCTTGGCTCAAGAGAAATGGCCCTGGGTAAGTCTGGCTTTGCAGTTATACCAAGGGACTGTTTCACTAAAGCTTCTAGCAGAAGATCCACAGCTCTTTTGTTTCTTGACAATGAAGAGGACCTGCTGAACTCCTGGCTGCCTTGTGCACAACCAGGGGGGTGACTTTCCCCAGAAGGGGCAGGTGAGGCGGTGCGTGGTTCCAGAGGGGTTTAATTGCAGAGCCAAGTCCTTGGGTTACAGACACTTCTGTGGTGGTGCTGGAGAGTGGGGGGGTTGGGAGGCGCTAAGGGAAGCGGCAGAGGGGGAGCGACAGAGTTCCTGTGGCAATTAATAGGGTTCAGACTTCAAACTCCGGTACAAGCAGCAGGTGAAAATCATCCCGAAGATCTACAGGGTGTGAAGAGAAGAGAAAAATGTAGGGAAAAGAATGGAATTATGTAGCAGCTTGCAAAGTAACAGCCTGGACCGAGACTGAGCAGCAGGTAGCTCCTGCCTGGGGATACTGCACTCCACTTGCAATAAGCAGCAGAGAGAACATAATCTGTGCTAATCCTCCTAATTAATCACCAGTGGCTTCTCTGGGGGGTTATTTGGCTACTTGCCAGAACAAAAGGGAAGCCAAGGAACAGAGACATCTGCACCCAGAAAAGACTATCCCACGCCCTTCCCTCTAAAATGGGAGTAGGGGGCATCTGTATCCTACCCCTTAATTCATCACCTCTCCCAAATCATCTGCAGACCCCCAAGTGCTGTTACTCGGTGCGATGCAGCCGAGGGAGAAATTCTGCACGACTTCAAATCATCTTAATGAACCCTGGTAGGAAAGTCCTCCAGCCAGGCTGGTAAGCTGCGTGGGCACCCACGGCACATGCCCAGCAGAGGTCTCTCACAGGCTGCCACACCGCCTGCCACGGATTCCCTGCAGCCCTGCGGCAGACGTCTCTCTCCCCCTGGCCCAGCTGATGTGCTCCTTCACCAGAAGCAAATTCTACAGACCTGCACAACAGGCTTTTTCTTGGAGCCAGTGAATCCTCACAGCCCCGAAGTACCTGGGAACTTCTCCTTGCCTAGCAGGGAAGAGCCTAAACCATCTGATTTTTTTTTTCCATCCCTCAGCTCTGGGGTTTCCTTAACTTCTGCCCAGCACCCCCAAAACTCCCCTCAGCCCTTTTACCTGCACACAAGCAATGCTGATCCCCACTGCCCCGATAATTTTCAGATGCTCTTGAATGAAGTTTTCCAGCTTGGTAATGCAACCGCTCTGCAGGGTGAAAGGAAGGACATGGAAATCAGCTTCTTAGAATCACAGAATGGTAGAGGTTGGAGGGGACCTCTGGTGAGCATCTGAGTCCAACCCCACTGTCAAAGGAGGATCACCCAGGGCAGGCCACACAGGAACAGATCATGGGGGGGTTTGGAAAGTCTCTAGAGAAGGAGACTCTACAGCCTCCCTGGGCAGCCTATTCCAGGCCCCATTACCCTAATAGGAAAGAAGTTTTTCCTCATGTTGATGGGGAACCTCCTGGGTTCCAGTTTGTGTCCATTACCTCTCGTCCTATTACAGGGCACCACTGAAAAGAGCCTGGCCCCTTCTACTTGGCACCCACCCTTCAGATATTTGTAAACATTCATAAGATTCCTTCTGCCTACTGTTCTCCAGGCTAAACAGCCCCAGGGCTCTCAGCCTTTCCTCATCAGAGAGATTTCCAGTCCATCATCCTCATAGCCATCGTTGGGCTTTCTCTAGTATTTCCCTGTCCCTCTTGAACTGGGGATCCCAGAACTAGACACAATACTCCAGATGTGGCCTCACTAAGGCAGAGCAGAGGGGGAGGAGAACCCCCCCTTAACCTGCTGGACACACTCTTCTTAATGCACCCCAGGAGACCATCAGCCTTCTTGGCCATGAGGGCCCACTGCTGTCACATGGATAACATAACATCCACCAGGACTCCAAGGTCCTTCTCCATGGAGCTGCTTTCCAGCAGGTCTTCCCCTAATCTATATATTTTAACCTCTTGTTCACTTTAACCCAATGGTTATAACCCTTGAAAGCCACGCTACAAAGAGCAGTGTCAGTGAGCAACCTCTTCCCCTGACATCACTGGGAAAGCTACACAGATGATGTAAAGGGCATCACATTTTGTATTGCTCTGGACCTACTGGGGCAGGAATCGTCAAACAAACTCAAGAGAAGGAGAAATGCAGAAGAACATGCACGTCACACAGAGGGAGTGCGTTGTTTCTGTGGAGCAAGGTTCCCTCAGTCCCTGTCCAGCATGTGCCTGCAATGGGTGTTTGGTCCCGTGAGGCCAAAAGGCCAAGAAACTGCTGCTGAATAGATCCCGTGCCAAGAACTCTTAAAATGACAGGAGTCTTTTTAGAATAAATTCCCCTGACTGCTCTTATGACAGCAGAGAGGCTCAGGGTGAACCTGACAAGCCAGCTCTGCCTGCCTCTGCCTCAGCCCTGCATCCTTGGCCAGCAGTGTGACCTTTCCTGCTCAGTTTCAGGCCCAGGTTTTGTTGTCATAAGACAAAAATAAATCAGAAAGAGCATTCTCTGGTGGCTTGTCTTTTTATTTATTTTTTTTGGAAGAGTTCCCTTGAAATAATTGAACTGTTTATTTTCAGGCAGGTTTTCCATGGTAACATCAGGGGGGTTTATTGTGTAGGCTGCAGCAGTGCCCCAGGGGTGCCAGGGGGGCTCCTGCCCCAGGGGCTGACAGTGAACACAGGAGGGAGCATGCAGCCCTCTGGGGAGGGATGGTAAAGGCCTCACTTTTCCCACACCAGCATCAGGTTCTCAGTGTCGGCCTCAGCTGCCCTGATATGAACCAGTTACTTCTGTTTCCTGATCTGACCCTTTTTCTAGATTTTTTCTTCCTCAAAATCACAGAAAAAAATTCCTCCTGAACTCTGGCCAAGACCTCGCAGTGTGATGTGTGGTATCTGACCACAGACCCAACCCTCACCTTACAGCTTTTTCTCCTCCAGAGCTAGTCCAAGATATCTGGGGGCCTCAGCTGGTCAGCTGAGCACAGAGAGGTTGGGAACTGCCAGCCCTGCTCCTCAAATTACTGTGGGTTTCCACTCCCAGAAACACCTCATCAGCCCTTGGACTCTTTCTTATTTGATAAGCCTTGCCTGGAAGGCACAGATCTTATGGGCAAGCCTTCTTCCTGAAGAGCAAGACCCAGCCAAGCAGCTGGACAGGAGAGGGGCTTTAGTAGATCAAAGAGACTGAACTTCATATCCCTTTTTCCAAGCCCTGCTCAAAGCACAGCCTGTGAGAAGAAATACCTGCTCTGAAGGGGCCACCTCTTCACCCACAGCCCTGATTAACTGCCAGGGGACAGGAACAAGGAGAAAGCTGCAAGTTGCTGCTCCCCAGGCTCAATACAGCCAGCCAAGGTGTTGGTTCCACTGATGAGAAAAAGGACTATGCTACCCCATAGAGTGTCACAGTG
Organism: Megaceryle maxima; assembly: GCA_024605025.1. Classification (NCBI taxonomy): domain Eukaryota; kingdom Metazoa; phylum Chordata; class Aves; order Coraciiformes; family Cerylidae; genus Megaceryle; species Megaceryle maxima. The sequence continues at coordinate 47,768 of JANHGN010021764.1, read as the reverse complement.
AGCAAGCTAAAGCCAGGTTATGGGACTGGAGGGTGCCACCATAAATGCAAGAACTTTTACCAGCCCTGTGTAAACTGGATGAATCAATGGTCTGAGCACTACGTGCTTACTTACTCAGCTACTCTGGGATTCAGTCTGCTTCTTCTAGAAGAGAGACAAGTCCCTCTAGTTCAACTCCAATCTTCTTTTCAGCCCAAACTGCAGCCCACTGGAACTGCCCTCACTTTTCTGCTTACAGAGCCCTCCTCCTTCCCCATAAAGCTGTTTCTTCATGCTACAGGTCAAATCCTACCATCTCCATCAAGGACCTGACGTATCTCCATGTGCACCTCACTGAGTAATTCCAACGATAGGAAGCTGTGTCAAATGTAGGGCTTGCATCCAAGCCTCTTGCCAGAGCCAACCACCTCTCCCACTTCCCCCTGTCGTGAGCATACTCTGTAGTAACAAAAAATTAATTGTTTTTCTCATATCTACATAAAAAAAAATAAATATAACAGACTAGATGACTGAATGCTCAACTAGAGAAAGAAATTCTGCTTTCTAAGGAATCCTACTGACTCTGAAGCCTACCAACATTTTGCAGCAGGAGCCCAAAACCCTCACTCCCTGCCCACCTCCTTTACATACTTTATGGCAGGCAGCTCTGAAGCCCTTCTGCTCTTTACCTCCTTGTAGATGTTGGAAGGATGGTCTCTTCGGCCACACAGGTCAGTTATCGTCTTACAGCAGCTGTCCGGGACTTTCCGTCCATTGGCCTCTGGAGATTTGATCCACAGGCTGTCAGCCCAGTCTGTGTAGTTGTTGCTCCCGCAGCACTTGAACTGAGTGGACACAGAGCAAAGGCAGAGCAAAGGCTGAGCAAAGGCAAGCACTGCAGCCTCCTCTCCCCTGTGAAGCCCTGGGCTTCACCCTCTGTTGCAGAGACTCCGGTTATGTATCTCATGGGCTTTATTTTTTTAGAGTACTACAATTATTAGTGACTTTTTGTGTTAAGAGTACCCAAATCAGCCATGAAATATCAGCTTCATCCATCTTTCAGCAGCTGTGACCTTTGGTTCTTGCTGGGATGAACTGTAACCAGAGTCCACCTGCAGCTGCCTGGGCTCTTAACCACTGGACTGGGGAGCGTTAATGGTGGCAACAGGGCAAGTTTAATTACCAGTTACTGTTGCAAACGCAGATGCCATGGCAGTGGGTGTAGAGCAGGCTCCATGCTTTGAGAGTGCCTGTGCACAAGGGTCCTTTCTGCCTGTCAGAACTGTGGCAGCCCTAACGTGATCCACCCCCAAGCCCAGCACGGCACCAACTGCGACTCTCTCATTACATCTTGCTCTCCAGGGTAGCGAGGAGCTTAATGAAAAATGCCAGCAATTTCCCCAAAGCTTTGAAGTGGGAAGTAGAAAGCAGCTGTCAGAGTGACCTGGCAGCTCCAGTTCACTCTAGGGGTAATTCAGATCTCATTTCCTCAGTGCTACTTGGTGTGCAATTCAGAGATGACACCACGTGGTGCTGCCGGCTGCGTGGCCCAGGCCCTGCACCCCACCCAGTTTTGTTTTGAATCACAAGAAGCAGAACATAGAATCATGGAATGGTTTGGGTTGGAAGGGACCTTAAAGATTGCTGAGTTCCAACCCCACCCTGCCATGGGCAACGACACCTCCCACTAGACCAGTCTGGTCTTGAACACATCCAGTGATGGAGCACCCACAGCTTCCCTGGGCAACCTGTGCCAGGGTCTCACCACCCTCAGGATGAAGAACATCTTCCCAATTTCTGATATCCATCTCCCCTCTCCCAGTCTGAAGCCATTACCCCTCACCCTATCACTGCAAGCACTCATAAAGAGTCCCTCCCCAGCTTTCCTGTAGGTCCCCTTCAGATACTGGAAGGCCACAAGAAGGTCTTCCTGGAGCCTTCTCTTCTCCAGGCTGAAAATCCCCATCTCTCTCAGCCTGGCCTCACAGGAGAGGGGTTTCAGCCCTCTGATCATCTTTATGGCCTTCTCTGGACCTGCTCCCATATGTCCATGTTCCTCTTGTGTCGGGGGCTCCAGAGGTGAGCACAGTACTCCAGGTGGGGTAACATGCCCTCAGTATATTGAGGAAACATCTGTACATTGGATGTCAAGAACCCACGACACCTTTTGCGTGTTTGGTTTTAAGCCCTGAAATTGCATCAATTCTCTGCCTGTAGAGACACCCACCTCCTGCTGCAGCTTGTCTACTGCACTGGTAACACTCTCTTCTCCCACCTTCCGGTACTTCTGGGTCATGGTGTTCTTCAAATTTTGCTTCAGCTCCATGCTCAGCTGAACGGAAGAGACAAGTGGGATAAAATCAGGAGGCAAACTCACTCCTCAGAAGGACCCAGAGCCCTTTGCTCCAAGAGGAAAACAGAGAGCCTAGTGGAAGCTACAGCTTCCTTCAAGATAATCCTCCAAGGCTGGAGACTGGACAGGCTTATATCCAACTGATTAGAGATCAGGCCTCCATTTTACTAACTGGAAGGAGGTTTTGCGGGAGCACATTTCAGCCTGCATTACACATCACCATACTGGTCCTCACCTTGAGTACGTATGATTTGTCACGACAGGGCTGCAGCAGAAGAGAATACAGAACTGTGCCCGCTTAGGCAAGAATATGCCTATGAGACCACAGGCAATCTTCTCTCCCTGAAGCCTGTGACAAAATACTCAAAACCAAATCACTCTGCTGGAAAAAAATCAAGAGTCTTGGGCATACTGGACTGGAGCTACATAGTCTGAAAAGCTCTCCTATCAGCATGAAAAAGGATGCCACGGGAGGGAATCAGGTGTGCGACTGCAAGAAGCACCCCAAGGCCTTCCTTGCTAAGAGGGACAGAGAGAGTCTGACGCTGCAAGTACAGAGTCTCTGAAAGCATCGCCATAAACCACTGGCGAGTTCAGGTGACTGGATTCAAGCCTTTATTCCTCTGGAGGCTCTTTTAATCTAACTGAATTCTCACCCAGCCAGGTGACAGCCAAAAAGTGTCAAAGAGCTGCGTGGTTTTTGTTGGGATTTTTTTGGCATCCTGGTTCATAGAGAAACAATTCTTTACTCCAACACCCGGGAAATTCTAAGTTTCCTATACCAATAAACAACATCAACACGCATTTTAGACAGGGTCAGTGAATGACATGTGCAAGCAGAGTCTCTCTACACTTTTTATTCTACACAGAAGTAGTAAAAGTCAAAACATCTGGTTATGCTGAACTGTGCAAAATACAGTCTGCAGTTTATTCTCCCCTTGAAACATTGTTTTTTTTCCAACCCCGTGTGTCAAATGAGGACAACACCTACCTCACAGAGGTGATATGAAGCTTCGTTCATTAGTATTTGCAAAATGCTTTGAGATCCTGGGCTGGGAAGCTCTACAGAAGTGCAAAGGACTTAGTGTAATAAAAAGAAAGGAAAAGGTTCAGCAGCTGGAAGGTATTGGAGGCAAATAAAGAGGAGAGTCCATTAGCAGAATTATTACTTGGGAGAAAAGCGGTTACCTGCAGGCTCACGGGGAAGAACTGCAGCATGGAACAGAGATAACAAAAGAAACAGTTTAGACAGACACGCACAAGCCTTAGACACCAAAGCGAGGGCTGAAAGCAAACCAATTGCAAGCAGAGCAAGCAGCCGGCAACCAGGAAAGGAGGGGGATTTGTCAGCCAGCGGGTGAGGGGAAGGGCAGCTATGGATCAGAGATGCCCTCAAGTGATCTCAAGCACTCAAGGGTACAGCTCTGAATATCTTATCCCTTGTTTCGACCAAAGGATGGCGTCCTCTTCACCCATTGTCATACGGGAGCCTTGTGCCTTTGCATGGCTAGACAACGGACCCTGGCTTCCTGCCACGCCTGCCAGGATTGATCTTTCCCTGTTAAGCAGGCATGCTCTTTGCTCAATCCCTCCTGGTAGAAGCCAGCACGGCTCTTTGGCTCCTCACAAACCACCAGTGCCCATCTCAGCGAGGCAAAGCACAGAAGGCCCAAGAGAAAAAATGAATGGCAAGGAATCCTGGCAGCAGAGCCAACAAGATGGGATGTCCAGCTGCTTTTCAGACAGCCACTTGACAACAATCCTAATCTGCCATTTCCAATCCATTTCCAGACACAAGAACAACTTCACAGGCTGTTTGTGCCTTGGTGGTTCAACACCCTTTGAAAACAAAATGATGACTTAAGCCTCTGCTCTCTCTGCAACTGCAGAAGGTGCCAAGCGAGAACTGCAGCTGTTGGGAGCCCATGCTATTCTCCAGCCCCTCAACTGCACTGGTTAAGTAGAGCTCTCAAAAACTTCTTGACCTGAAAGGACCTCTCAGCTGGACCATTCACTATCTGTGCCAGTTCCAAAGCATGGCAGCAGGAGCTGTTCCTATGTCCTGGACACACTAAGTGGCACTAATGTGATTTCAGTTGCTCGCACTGGGCCTCAAAGGGCATTAGGAGAGCTCCTTGATCTACATGGCCTCAAAAATTGTCCTCTACAAGATTCTGCAGAAAAGCAGCACACAAAGGTGACCCACAGGAAGGAGCTGAGCAGCCTCCCTAGAGTAACCACCACCACTTTGCCAAACCCAGTCAATAATCCAAGGTCGTCTGTGTAGGGGAGGGAGTGAGGATGCATGGAAAGGTGAACCACAGGTTAGGTCCCAAGCCTCCAAGCCCAATTCAGGCCAGAGAAATGGGATGATAACTGGCTGTTTTTTCACCCTGGTCTGAGTCTCTAAGGGCTAATGTCCACTCACCTGCTGGTAGTAGATATAGGCCAGGATTCCAGCAATGATCTCCAGGAGAAAGATGCACAGCAGCAGTATGAAGTACTGTAAAATAATGTGAGAAGCAGGACATCAGAACAGAATGAAAGGAGACATCGAGAGACAGCTTTTCCTTAGCTGGTGAAACACATGACGGTCTTCATGGACACTTTTCAGCGTTCAAAGGCAGGGGCTGGGATTAAACCTCAATAGGGGAGTAAAGGAACAATCCCACAGGTTAAAAAAACAACCCCAACCAGAGGATAGCTGAAGACAAGCAGCAGCAAGTGAGAGTTTAATTCCTTTAGCCAGAGGGATGTAGAGAATGGAGAAGTGCAGACAACTGAGGTAAGATCACTGGACAAAAGACAAATGGCTGTGGGATAACCTGATGCCTACACTCAATGTCACAGAAAACATCCAATTCTGACATCAATACCACAAACTGTGAAGGTTTTGCTTGTTTTAGTATGTTTTGGGCATTTCACCCAGTTCCTAAGGAGCAGTGTATGTTATAATGATGATTCAGTAAAGCAACAAAGGGCCCATTTCACCAAGGATTGAGCAGCCCAGTTCAGCATAAGCATCAACCATGGATTTATGTTCCCAGGGACTTCCCTGGGGTTCAACCACAGGCTGAAGGGCACTACTGAAGTGAATGAACTTCAGCGCTGATGGACGGTGACTATATGTTCTGCTGGACCTAGAGGGAAAAGCTCAGTATCTTAAAACCAAAGTGAGAGCAGCTCTTAGAAGACCAACAGGAGTACACAACTATTTCTTAAAAGGGCTTAATGGCAATGAAATGGCAAGGGATGTGTCCTGCTGAGCACAGAGAAAAATCAAACAGACAGCAGAAAAAACCTGGGAGCACTGTTCTGTACACAAACAGGAAGGGAAATTAAACCAACGAGGAGGAATGGGAGTAACAGATTAAAAGGACCGGGAAAGGCCCAAGGACAGAGGGTGATGTGGCCACTTCCTCCTTAGGGTCACAGAGAGTCTGGGTCTCTCTTTTCAGGGAGAACCTCTGTCCTGACACGCAGCCCCTGCCTTGCTCCTGGTCAGACATTAACAGTTTTTACAGGTCCAGGCTGTTCTATGACTGCTACTGAATTAATCTTTCTGGAGATAAAGCTGAAGAAACACAAGTTCCAGCCACAACAAGGACCTCATGCCAAGTCCCTGTAAGAGTTGGCTTCCTCAGGGCAGGACAAACAAAGTATCTCCCATTTTCTGTTTTACCCTTCACCTCAAGAAACAGCTGTTCCCAAGGGATGAAGCGAATGGCTCCCTGCAAACATAACCAGACAACAAACCATCTCTCCCTGGCACAAAGAGGGACACGGAAGACCTGGACCCAGCAAGCTGACCTACAAGACATGGATCCCTTTTGTTGTATGAGTGTTACCCTCCCACTGTCTACTCTCCTTCAGCAGGTATTTCCAAGCTCTTTGCAGGAGTAAAATGACAGAGACACAAACACTCCAGCTTCTTCTTTCACCCCTGCTGGGATGGAGCAGCTGCAAAGGATGGACAGCTGGGTTTTATCTGCAGACCAGGCTCTAATCTGCACACACAATCTCAGGCTTTCACTGCCCAGCCCCATGCTCTCCCCCATGGCCCAACGCGGACCATCTCTGCAGACGCCTGTACAAGGTACCCATTCATAGCAGGGGAATGAGTCACCCCATGGAGCAGAGGGGAGATGAAGGCTGGTTGGTCCCCAACGCTCACAGGAGGTTGAAAGGGGGCAAGAAAGGATCAGCGTGCCTTGACACAAAGGCTGGCTTTCTTTTGTTGGGACCTAGTTCTGCCCTAACTGCTCTGACATCATCTCTCTGCCAAGGAGTGGGCAGGAGGATAGCAGGATGCTGAGAACAACCAATGAACTGGAAAGTTTCTTCTATTTAGTTTTTCCTGCTCCGTGTTGTCACGTCAGAGGCATTCAGGTAGAGCTGAGTCGTGTCACCACCACTCAGCTCATGCTGGCTTACATTGGAGAGAAACAAACACATGTCCAGCAGACCTTAAAAAATGAGTCACGAGGCCCTTGTAAAACCTCGCAAGGAAGGTTAATGCATCTGCCACCCATGAATCCAACCTGTCTCTGCCGATACGCAGCATCATTATCCTTATCTCAGCCTCACGACTCCCTCAGGGCCACTTCCAGGGATCCTGTTGACACAGGGGGGCAGCAGCTTTCACTCCAGACACACACAGAGCAGAGGGCTGCTCTCCTTGCTGCTCTTCAGCAGGAGCTGCAGGGCTTTCTTACAGAGCCCTGCTCCAGTGTGGAGCTGCATGGACATGCCCTGCTTGCTCCCCAGGAGGCTGTGGAATAAGTCAGAAATGTGGGATCACCCAAAGGCTTGTAGTAGACACATGCCCGGACCTGGGTGGGCTCTGGGCAAAATTTACTCTTCCTCTGGCTCTAAGCTGTCTTGTGTCTCCAAGATCTACAGGGTCCAGAATTCTGCCATCCAGCCTCAAGTGTTTGAGTGAAGCACCAAGCTTCAGTGTGTTTTCTCTCAATAACCCAAAGAACGGTTCAACATTCTACAGTCCAAATTACTCCCTGGAGGGACCTTTCTACCACCTGAAGAAGAAATATGTAGCAACTATACTCCTAAATCAGCAATCTCACTCCAGTGGGAGGGCACTACAAAAAGCCTTGAAGTGGGTCCATAAAACTCAAGAGTTAGTTAGAAAGGCAGAAAAAGAAAAAAAGAAAAAAGTCACAGCATCCCAAGTTTTCAACAGAAAAACTGACAAAACAAGTATGCCTTTTACAAAGAGCACCCAAAGGTGTCAAGAATTGATTTTTCAAAAGCACCAAGGAGGCGCTGGGGAGACTGGAGAGTGCTGCTTACAGCACTCCCTCCCATACTGATGTGAGCCTCTGGTACAGAGCGGAATTGGGACAGGCTGGCACCGACCCTGGGGCACTGACTGTGAAGCTGTCAGGATTACTGTCTGAGCTCAGAGCTGGCAAAGGCCTCCAGCCAGGCTCACCCAGCCCTGGCAAGCACAGCCCAGTCTCCCGTGCAGATTACTCACCAGCAACCAAAGCAGAGCACAAGCAAGAAGAGACAATAGGCCTGTCACAACCAGCCACTCCGAAAGGACGCGTGGTGCAAGGACACAGAGTGGACTTTTGTTCCCAAGAGACAGTTATTATTTTTCTGTGGCAGAATAACAAAGAAAACCCCACCGGATTTTCATCTGTAACTTCTGGCTGAGGCAAAAAGACAAAGGGAGATCTCTTTGGCATGGAGATCAAGTGAAGCAAGGCCAAAACTGACTGCTACAGACCAGGAGCCTAATGAACAAGCACCAGCAATGCACTCACTGCATCCTCCTCTGGGATTTATCCTCCCTTCCTGGCCCTACTCTGCCTCTCACAGGGATTACCAGGCCTTCAGAGCAGTGGTACAAGCATCAGACATGCTCACGACTCCCATTTTTGCTCCTCCATCCAAACAAGAGGGGAAATGGGACAGTCTGGTGAATGAAGATTTGCAAAGGAAGGAGCTGGTGAAGAGTTGCTGAAGTGTCCTTTTCTGTAACTGTGAAAGCAAAGAGCCACCAATTGTTATTTCAGTCCCTGTGCTCCCCACTATAGCCCAGATCCCAACAGGGGCTGCTGTCACACTCCAGACTGAAAGGGAGACTTGAGAGGAAGGAAGCGGAACAGAAAACCTAAGGCTGGTCAAAAACTTTCAGCATAGGTGGGTGAGCCAGGAGCTCAGGAAGTAACACAGGGAAAGGTGTAAAAGAAGAAGCAGATTATCAAAAGAGTGTGTGGGTTTTTGTGGAAGCAGAACTAAAGTAAGTTTTATTGCAGCTAAGGAAAACATTAATTAGAAATGTTCTGATTTTTGACAACCAAGTGAAAAAGTGTATTCATTTGGCTCAAACCCACTGCCACTAAAACCCAGTTTTGTTACAGGTCTCTCTTATTTTCCTCTCTCTTTCCATTTTCCAAAGAAAATATGAGATGGGCAGGGAAGAAGGACAAGACAAAAGCCATGAGATTGTTTCAAATAGATGTTCTTATGCAAAGTATAGTTACTACAAGTACACTTTGTACTTCTGAGCCATGCAGTGGTGAGCACATTTGGGTGGATGAAAGGGAACGCTCTGCAGCAGAACCAGCTTCCCCAAGAAAAGCACAGCAAGGAGCTGGAGGCCTTAGTGGTATTTGCTCTAGGACAAATAAATAAGGCTGGTGCAGAACACAGCTGAGACATTTCTCTCCCTCCCAGCATGGTTCACGAGAAAATGGGGTGAATCCTCCCCCAAACAAAACTTACCACTCTTAGCAAATTCCGACGCTCTTTGAAGGTGGCACAGCAACCAAGGATGCCAGTAACCATGACAACCACCCCAGCCACCACCAGAATATAAGCAGTTGCTGAATACGTGCTGGAGGAGAGCAGGCTGATGTAGTCACTCTTCTCAGCCAGGGTCCAGGTGCCCACAGCCATCACGGCCCCGCCAGCCAGCTGGGGAGAGAGAAATGCAAGCAAATGAAGAGCATCTGATGTGTGAACTTTCTCACCTCTCAGAGCAACTGGACTGGGATACCAGGATGTGCCTCAGCTCTGGTAAGATGAGCCAAAGTTGATCTAGGACACCCAGAAGGTTAGTTCAGCACCCCAGTTTAGCCTGAGATATAAGCTCTCTGAAGGATCCCCTTGAGCACAGCAATTCATACTTGGACCAGACCCCTCCTACATGTAACCACACTTATCTGGGCAAGTATGAGCTGTCAGATCTCTTGGGGTGCTACCCAGCAGCAAAGGGGAAGAGAACAGTTTTACTACCATAGAGTCATCTAGGTTGGAAAAGACCTGCAAGATCATCGAGTCCAACCAATAAATGTACATCAGCAAGCTTTCCACTGTTTGTCTGGGAGCAATACTACCAATAAATGACAACCAACCACGCCCAGTATCTTACTCTCAGACTCTACATCTGGGAAGAAAGCAGTCAAGGAGCTAAGCAGCCTGTCTGGTTAAACTCTAACCACTGCAGCAAATGAACATGGAGAAGGCAACCAGACTCCAAGCAGTCCCTTCTCTCTTTGCAAGCCTGGTGTTTCTGGAGGGTCTTATGCAGCTTCTAGTAAGTTCAGACAGTTTTTCTTAACAGTCTGTCCTGGACACCCCAATGCTCTGTCCCAGGGAGCAAAGGAAAAAACAATCCTTTGGCATCAGTACCTTCCTGGTGGGAAGCACCACTGTAGGATGCTCTAGCATGAAGCCAGCTGCAAGAAGGTGTTTGTTATCCTTGCTCCAACTGTCCCACTCCACTGTCAGGACTCCCTCTTCCATTTTGAGGGGAGGAATGGCAAGACAGCAGAGTCTTCAGGCTCCCTGGAGAAGCAAGCCAGCTAAAAAAGCAAAGCATATTTTCTGGTGCCCTGTTATTTTCTATGCTTGGTAACATGACCTAGAAACAGACAGAGATTACAGCATCAAACCATAACTGCTGCAGCCCAGGCAGGCAAGCCTGAAGGATGAGATTTCACCCCAAAACATGAAACGTGTCCTACTGACATCAGCACTTTTTGACAAAGACTTCACCAATCCCAAGACTTCTACACCCCTGACACCAAACCTGCAGTGTAGTCTCAGTGCCTTTGAAACAGACTGAAGTTGCTTACCCAGAAAAAGAAGTTGAAGATGAAGAGCAGGTACTTGAGACAGATGGTCCCACAAGTTTCCTTCTTTTCCGTGTACTCGCGCATCTTTCTGGCTCAGCAAGCTCCTGAAAAAAGCAAACAACAAAACAGAAAAGCTTGAGCCAGTGAGTCATCACAGCCCTTCTCTCTAGTAGCCAGCATTACTGGTGTCCTCTTGCAAGAGCTCCTGCTTCCAACCTGCTGCTGAAGGGAAGCCAGCAAGAAGCCACTCTCTGACCTGAGGGATGGTAGACGGTGCTCACTCAGCTAAAGAGCTCTCGTATCCACCTGGGTGACCTACACAGTGCAACACCTCACACAATGCCAAAGGAAGGAAGATGGAAGCAGCATGTGGCCTTCCAGTACTGCCTTCCTCCTCCTCCTTTCTCCCCATCCTGCTGTCACTTCTGGAGATTCATTTCCCTCTAGATCAAGACTTGCAGTGGAGGGATCAGACCTACTGCTGTGCAAGCAGTCAAGCCAAAACCGTGAATCACAATTCAACAATCAACGTTCAGTTGCTGAGCTGTGACTGCTGAATGCAGCGATCAATGTTCCAGGGAGGAGATTTCAGTACAGTTCATGCTCACTTCTTCCTATTTGGACTGAAATAAATGAAATCCCTGTGCTGGCTCCTGACAGCAGCCTGCAACTGCTGCTTCGGAAAGCGGCGACAGAAACTTCATTCTTCAACCCTCAGGGAATAATCTGTCTCCAAAGAATATTCTTCCTCACTGGCATTAGTTACAACTGCCTTAAATAGATCCCACTCTGGGTTTGGAGTAGTTTTAATCTTTACAGCTGTAACTGGGAATGTATTTGTTACCCGCTCAAATGCCAGGTCCTTTTTGAACCCCAGCGATATGTTAGGGTAATTAATGCTCTTCTTCACTCTGCTTCTTTCTCCTGGCCCTTCTCACTGGCCAGCTGTCTTTTAGGGCAGCCATCCCAGCTACTCACAGGAAGAAACATAACTGCAGATGATCTGAGAACATAAAACCCCACTGCAGATATACAGCACACGGCGGCTTGTTTTGGATCGGTGTTACAGATCTGCTACACTCTTGAGCAGGTTTCTCAGAAGCAGGCCTGAAGCAAGTGCAGCTCCACATCACTTCACTGCCTCTTCTTGATGCCAGAAAGATTGAACCTCTCCAGAAATGTATTTTCACCACTGCCTGACCAGGCAGACAGGACAAAGGCACCACCTGTGAGGCACTTTGCAGTAATGCAACAAAATCCCAGTATCATACAGGTTGGAAGGGCCCTCTGGAGATCATCTTGTCCAACCCTCCTGCTCCAGCAGGGTCACCCAGAGCAGGGGGCCCAGGATCACAGTGTCCAGGAGGGTTTGGAATCTCTCCAGAGGAGACTCCACAACCTCTCTGGACAGCCTGGGCCTGGCTCTGCCACCCTCAGAGGAAAGATTTTCCTTCTGTTTAGGTGGAACCTCCTGCATTCCAGTTTGTGTCCATCGCCCCATCAGTGGACACCACTGAAAAGAGTCTGGCCCCATCCTCTTGCCCCCTGGGGGCCCTTTAGCTATTGATCTGCATTGCTCAGCTCCCCTCTCAGGCTTCTCTCTTCCAGCTGAACAGCCCCAGGGCTTTCAGCCTTTCCTTGACACAAAGATGCTCCAGTCCCTCAGCATCTTCAGAGCCTCTGCTGGATTCTCCAGTAGTTCCCTGTCTCTCTTGATCTAGGGAGCTCAGAACTTGACACAATACTCCAGAGGTGGGCTCACTAGGGCAGAGTAAAGGAGAACCTCCCTTGAGCTGCTGGCCACACTCTTCTGAGTGCACCCCAGGAGCCCACTGGCCTTCTTGGCTACAAGAGCACATTGCTGGCTCATGGTGAATTTATCATCCAACAGGACTTCAAGATTCTTCTCCATGGAGCTGCTCTCCAGAAGGTCAACCCCTCAATTTTACTGGTGCAAGGGGTTATTCTTCCCTCATCCACACCACCTGTCCTACATCAAGATAAAAAAATCATCCCTTTCCTCCCCTCCCATACAGCAAGGAACGATGCAAACACCATACAACTGTACCAGAGCAGAATGCTTTCCTAAAGTGGCCATTTCCCTGGAAGTAGGCAGGCAACAGCCTCTCCCTTTTCCAGTGGCACGGTGTTCACACTCACCTAGATTACAAACCTTCTTCCCACAACCGACACGAGCTTCCTCCAGAGCCCCACCGCAGCTGCAACCCAGCCGTGCTGCACAGCCACTCACCTACCTCAGCAAGCCCCCAGCGGCGAGGAACACGAGCGATGGGCACACAGAGCCAGGCTGTGCAGCCAGTGCCTGCCAGGCTGGGCCAGGCAGTATTAGCTTTGCTGCTACACTGCTAACATCTGGCTTCGGAGCCAGGGAAACCAAGGCCGGCAACAGCAGCTGCTCGTTCCGCAGCAGAATCGTATTTTATTTGCGGGGAACTGTTTCCTTCTGCTTTGTGCCAGCCCACTCAAAACTGCTGGCCAGGCCTGTGCTCGGGAAGGGAAGGGAAGATGCCAGCAGTCCCACCCAGGCCTGAGCTCCGTCACCATTTCACAAGAAAACATTTTTCTCTAGAATAACATCTGGCAGCAACAACTGGCAGCAGAAGGCTGTTTCACTGGCAGAGGGAGCAGCTCTGAGATGGTGGCACATATCAAGGAGAATAACTTCCGAGTTATCTTCACAAGAGATCAGAACCTCCAGCAACGCTCAGATTAATTACGGTGTTGCAGCAAAGGAAGGCCCGGGGTGGTGGGGAGGAATGGCTACTGGTGGTACCGTACGCACTGAACGGACTTGTACCCTCCCAGGGAGAACACGCAACGTTCATGCAAGGTGACAGATTTACAGCTCCCAGAGGCTTCATTTAGCCACAGAATAGGACGGCAGCAGTGAGCAGGCTCCCACTGCCACACGCGCCTGCGCAACCCGAAACAGGGAGCTCAAGCCACTAGAGATCCCTCCAGTACCAGGCTCTGAGGGCTGCGTGTGGCTTTTGGCTCACCACCTTCTACCATCGGGGCTGTAGGCAGAGAAAAAGGCACCGCAGGTTTGCTGAGCACGAGCCTGGGTCGTGTCACCAGGACAGTGACAACGCTGGCTCCTTGGTCCAGTTCCCCTCTTGCTCCAGAGGATTTCAGGAATCTTTTCCCCCTTCCCCTCAAAGTATGTCCCCCACCAAACCAAAAACACCACAGGTTACTTCCACATATCAGCACACAGCAGGTGCTGGGCCCTAGAGAGGGATGTTAACTTGTCCCTCCTTTGTCCCTCCTTCTGATCCTAGAGCTCAGAAATCCCAGACTGAGCTGCACTTCGTTGTGAGTGAGGACTGGGCAGACACAGAGCTGAGATGACAGCCAGTCTGAAATTCCCCTCACGACAGCAGGTCCTGCTCCACCGAGTGCGCCGTATGGGCCTTTCGGGCAGCGAGAGGACCCCTCTGCTCCAGAAAGCTGGCAGGGAACAGCTGCAGGTTTATGAAGCAGGGTGATTCACACAGCGATGGCAGCCCATGACTCAGAAAGCAATCAGAGCTGTCTCCCATTTGATCTCTCCTGCCTCGCCAGGAGCAGAGCGGCTGGCGCTGGCTGCCTCTTGTGTGCTTCGTGACTCACCAGTGAGCGATTCAGGGGAAAGCAGCTCTCTCCAGGCTCTCTTTTTGGAAGGCCTGTGTCTGTGCTCCTTGCCTCACACGGGGTGACTGCCACCTCCTGTTGTCTGCAGAGTGGGCCAGGCGGTAGGGAGCTACACTGGTCCTCAGGGAAAACAAGTGAGGGCTGGAGATGCTGGTGAAATGCCTTTCCCAAAGAACCCAAGCAGTGGAGAATGAAGCCACAATCATAGAATCACTGACTGGTTTGGGTGGGAAGGGACTTTCAAGGTCATCTAGTCCAATCTCTCTGCAGTGAGCAGGGACATCTGCAACTAGAGCAGGTTGCTCAGAGTCCCATCCAAACTCACCTGGAACGGTTCCAGGGATGGGGCATCAATCAACTCTCTGGGAAACCTGGGCCAGGGTCTCACCACCCTCAGCATCAAAAATTTCTTCCTTCTCTCCAGTTTGAATCTGCCTCTTTTAAAACCATCACCCCTTGTCCTGTCACAACAGGCCCTGATCATAAGTCTGTCCCCATCTTGCTGACAGGCCCCCTGAAGTCCTGAAAGGCCACCAGGTCTCCCCAGAGCCTTCTCCAGGTTGAACACCCCCAGCCGTCCCAGCCTGGCCTCCCAGCAGAGGGGATCCATCCCTCCCAGCACCGCTGGGGCTCCTCTGGCTCCGCTCCAATCTGCTTTGCAGGCTAAGGGTGACTTCAGGCTCTGAGCCTCACAGTCCCAAAGAGCACAGAGGTGTAGATCTGTGCCACAGCACCGGGATGAACACGAGTGGCCTCATCCTGAACTCACTGACATGACAAAGGTCTCTTGGTTTCAGTCATCCTTGTAACAGCCCCTTGGAAGTGACCCGAATCACTCTTGAAAACACACAAGCAGCAGCAACACTAATTAACACACACAATTATATTCTATTTAAAACACTGAGGCAAAGGGCTAATCTGAATCACATGGACAATTATGAATGAGCTCTCCAGTGGCCAGAAGATGCCACGGGGGTGTGTCCACAAACACAGAAAAATGTATTACTTAGACACAAACTTTGCTAACTGAAAAAGCAATTAGAAAACCAAAAGCACTTCCATAATGAAGTTCACTTGGTCCAGTCCCTTCATCTGTCCCTTGCCTCTGCTCTTCCTCCTCAGTACAGGACCCTCATCTTCTCTAAACCCTGTAAGGATCTGCCCTGAGGAAAGCCAGCTGTGAGGCACAACAGGCTCCAAGGGACACGTCTTGGCAAAAGCCCCACAGCAACCCCACTTCACTGCCTCAAAAGTGCTTTTGCCAGAGTACGCTACTTTGGCCAGGGAACTGGAACAAACCCTTTTGGAGTTAGCAAATTCCCTACTTATAACCAGAAGATTGGTAAATCCATTTTGGCCACTATTTATGAGTTGGCTCAGATCCAGCCAAGACTGCAAGATGCTAGTAATGAAGTATGAGAGAATGGAGCAGTAGTGAAGCACCTACATGAAGAGCAAGAAGGGATGGATGATCCACCTGTACAAACACCTCAAAAACCTAACCAAAACAACCAACCCAGGAAATGGAAAAAGAGTGATCTCATTGTGCCCTGCCAGCCTACAAACCACAATCTCCCAGCTGGGCAAGAGCCCATGGTGCGTGACTGTTGGGCAAGGCTGGGGTCACTTCAGAACTGAAACCATTTCATGGCTTGAGTTCCTTGGGCTCTCATCCCACTGAGACTGAACCCTTTGGATAAAACCAGACAACAGGAGCAGTTTGGCTCCAGTTCCAGGTGCTAAGCACCTGGGAACACAAGGACTACACAAACAGCTGTTTGCTGTGCTGAGACACCCAAAATCTCAACCTCTGGAACACCTCTCCTATGAGACCAGGCTGAGAAAGGTGGGGTGATTCAGCCTGGAGAAGAGAAGGCTCCAGGGACACCTTCTTGTGGCCTTCCAGTATCTGAAGGGGACCTACAGGAAAACTGGGAAGGGACTTTTTACAAAGGCCTGTCATGATCAGATGAGAGGTGATGGCTTCAAACTGGGAGAGGGGAAATTCAGATCAGAAATTGGGAAGATGTTCTTCACTCTGAGGGTGGTGAGACACCAGAACAGGTTGCCCAGGGAAGGCGTGGATGCTCCATCATTGGATAGCTCAAGACCAGATTGGATGGGGCTTTGAGCAACCTGGTCTAGCGGGAGGTGTCCCTGCCCACGGCAGGGAGTTCGGAACTCGATGATCTTTAAGGTCCCTTCCAACTCAAAGCATTCCATGATTCTATGACTTATTTGCAGGCCCAGAGGCACATGCAGACAACACACCTGCACCCCACCTCCAAAAGCACGTGGTGCACACACAAACACATACACTCTCCTGCTGACTAGACATTCATTTAGTCATTGCAGACGTTGCTTGGTACATTTGCCTCAACTTGCACAGTAACAGCAGTTAATTAAACAGCAAAGCGAGCCAGGCCCGCAGGCTGCTTCTGCACAACCAGCCCCAAAGCAGCGTCTCATGGGTGGGGAAGTGCCAGAGCAAAAGGCATCGCTCCCAGGCCATTAAATCATCATTATTTTTAAGGATTGATTTTTGAATGATAGCAAGAAAACTGGTATCAACTCATCAGTGACATCTATCTCCAGATAGCTGCCAGAAGTGAGGTAACTTCTAAATCTTTGCCAGCACACCCAAGGAAGGCTCGCCGCAGGAAATCCCACCGTGCCTGTGCTGCTGTGAAGCGTAGCTCCCAAAGGGCTGCGAGTCCCCCAGTACGGCCACCTCACACAGGCACTGGGCACTCTGCTGGAGTCTATCTGAGCAGGGCCTGATAACCCTGGCTCTGGGGCAGCTCTCGGCAACCACAGCAGACATTTGTCCTTCGGTATGTGCAGGGTGGGTATGGGCCAGGAATGTTATCTTCAGAAGACTGCTTGAATTCTCCAGCAAAGGTGAATTCCAGCCTTCGAAAGCAATGGCCTCTCCGAGTTACCTCTCTGCAAGATGAAAATATGACCACCACTACTTTACCTGCAACTGAAGATCCTCAGAAAAGGCTTCCAGGGGCTTAGCAACTTGCCAGCACATCTCACCGAGCCCAGAAAGCAGCCAGAAGTCACTAAGTTAAGCCTTCCCAGAAGTCTAAAGGATGAGGAACTTGCAGGTGAAGAGCCCTGATTTGCCATTATCCACGCCAAACCAATAGCCAACGTGGGTCAACAGTCTTGACACTGACCTTTCACCACCAAAGCAGTTTACAGCACCACTGCAAATGGTTCAGTACTCTTCAAGGGCTTTCTTCCACCCTCTTTCCTCTTGATGGCTCTGGTACTCTGCTGGATTCTGAAAAGCAGAAATGGGGGGTGGGGAGGGGAAACAACAAAGGAGAGATGAGAGAGATGCAGCAAATCAAAGATTATTGTGGGAATCAATATTTGACAATATGCTTCACCATCAAGTCCTCCTTTTCACAGAGAGTGCATGATTTCAGAATACACCTCATGAACAGATTTGATTAAACTGCAACATCTGCACTGGACACCAGGGGAGAGCCAAACTGTGGCAGTGGGGAGTGCAAAGACCTTCTGACAGCAGGATGCTGTTAGAACAGGTTTATATTCACTGCTGCATCCTGGAAATGCTGCTGTGGTTTCTGTCAAGTCTGCATACATGCCATAATGACAGCTCATTCTGGTGCAAAAGGCCCAAAAGTACCTCCAAAAGAAAGCTCAGGAAGAAGCCCCTTCTCTGCAGTGTGAAGCTCTGGCTGGTGTTGATGCCCTGAAGTGACCACTGTTTCTAGCCCTCCTAGGGGAACTGCCTGGGAAGAGGAACTGGCCCAGCAGCCAGTACCATATGTCCACCCTCTGCTCCCAGGGCTTGAGCCCAGGATATGGAGCACGAACCAGAGCAGGACTCTGCAGAGAAAAGGGTGCACTAGGAAGTCACTGCTCCTATCTCTGCAGGAGCATAATCAAGACATAGCATCACAGCAGGTTCTGCTGATGTTAGCTCCCCCAAATCCACGTACCACTGCCAGCCCTCCTCGAGCAAGGCCCCAACCTCCCAGTGTGAATGTGCAATAACCTCCCTCTGAGAAGCAAGAGGCCACAGGCTTCAAACTTTAACAGGAGTTATTTCTTTACAACCTTACCACATTTATCATAGAATCACAGACTGGTTTGAGTTGGAAGGGACCTTTAAAAGTCAGCAAGATCCAACCCTGCTGACACAGGCAGGACATTTTCAACTAGAGCAGATTACTCAGGACTGGGAATTTTTATCTATAAGCTTTCAATGGCCTGGTGTCTATTCTTCAGAGACAGCCATCCACACCCTTTCACTTCTCGACATAGAGGACAACCCCTCTGCCCCTCCTTCCTCGCCCATTCCTTCCAAACACCTTGTAGCCACTTATGGCCATACTCTAGTCACAGGATTCATCCCACCAAGTTTCAGTAACGGCAAGTGGGTCATAGCTTTCTAGCAGTACGTCGGCCATGTCACCTCTTCAGAGGAACACACCTTAATTCCTCTGTAGTGTTTCACCCACGTTTCCCTGTTGGCTCCTATTACCTCAAGAAGCCCTTGGCTCATCTCCAGAAGACTTCAAGTGTGCTCCAGTGTGCCCAGCATGACACAGAGCAACAGGCTGAGGGCCCTCGCTAGCACCTCACCCCTCTAACCTTGGTGTGTCATCCCACAGCTTGTCCTTTCTGAGGAGGCAGCAAGGAACTGCTGTACTGGAAGTGGCCTCAAGCTCCATCCCCTGCTTTTCTAAGGCTGAGGGTCCCAAACTTCTCACACTTGTTTGCTCTGCCACGTCCTTGTCCCACAGCAGCCGGGTCCGATTCTCCCTGTAACCCGGTTTCCGTCAGCACTGCAGGCAGCAGGATGAAGAGGGGAAGAGAAGAGCAATTCTTCCTCCCTAACCTGTTGGTTTGGATACGATTAGTGACCCTTTGATCTTCACCCTGACATTAACCTACTTCACAGCCTACAGTTAAACTCTTATCTATTGCCCGTATCGTGATATGGAAGCAGTAATACTTCCTGACTCGCCTGGGTGGGATAATGGGGTGTTTGCAAACCACCCAGGAAAAGAAAAAAATTACTTTTTATTAGCAAATCAAATTTAACCCAATTCATAACCATTTCCACTTCCTGTTACATTCAAGGGGAGGTTCCTGTAGGCCTTTACCTACATAGTACAGGCCACACACCTTCATTTACAGCCTGGATTACCCCGTGCTTCCATTCCCCATGGAAAGGAGTGCTCTGCTGACAGCCAGAAACCTGGTGATTCACATCACTACGTAGCCTCCAGACCACAAAAAACATCTCTTGAGAGAAACAGTGGAAATCCCTGCACCTGAGCCATTGAGAAACAGGCCAAGCAAAGTCCTGGAATTATTAAAGTAAAGATCAGATAAGGGAACTTCCTGAGGAACTGGGGAGAGAAGGCACAGGCAGTGCAGTCACCTGCAAAGCAATAGCTGTGAAGCACCCTCCAAACCAAGGCTGGGCCCAAACTCTCCTTGAGCAGCCCATACACCCTACCATTTACCCATCTGCTTCATGCTCCTTCCACCCTCCTGCCCCTTCAGAAAAGAAAGCCAACCCAGGATGCAAAGCTGAACCCTCTGCTTTCCATCTCCGCATGTTGGAACATGCTGGAAAGTCAAAGTACTTGTGCCTCTAGGGCTGGGGAGAAGGCAAAACATGAACCAGACACCCAGTGAGACAAAGAAGCTCCTTCCCAGGAACTGTCACTTATACTTGTGTGTGGGGCAAGTACACACAAGTGTGTGTGATCCAAGACCCTCCTCCCTGACCCTTCCCATGAAAGCTGAACTCGTTTGGCACTGCTGAATGAAACTCCTCAGACCACAGCTTGGAAAATGCCTTTACCTCCTCCTGCCTGATGTCTAAACTGATTACATGCTCCCGAGGGCATGGAGTCATCCTCCTTCATTGCACCATACCTACCCCAAAAGGATCTCACCCGGAGCCTCTTAGGGGCTGCTAAGAAGTGAGAAATACAAAGCAACAGTTTTCCAGTCACATCACCTGCTCCTACCAGGAATGTGCACAAGCGGTTCTGGGAGAGCTGGAGACAACTTTACAAGATCTCTTGGCCATCTTTGGTAGAACTTGCTTGACCCTACCTCTTGACTGGGAGAGCAACTTCCTAAAGAACTTAGAGAGGATGAGCAAGATCCCATCCTGGGCTCAATACCTTCTGGGTGTAAGCATCATCTCCACAGGCACATCACAGTCCTGCTGTCACCCCTCAGCCTGCTTGCAAAATCCCTCCTTTCTTTTACCCTGTTTGGGGCTGCTGCACTTTGAATAGACCCCTAAACAGAGATCCTTAACTCCTGCTAATTTTGATGAAAGTCAGGTATCCAGCGAGGAACTGTGTGCTCAAAACACCTGAGGAGCTGCCTGTCCTTTGAGACCAGAGCTGTGTCTCAGGAGAAGAGCACTGAGCCTTTCGCTCAGCTTGTTGAGGCTGTTCACTCCCAGGGGAGGGATGTACTGAAGCATAAATAACAACGAGCATGAGTTTCAAACTCAGCCAGGAGATTTACATGTTCAGCAGCAGACATACCTGTGAATCAAGTGTTTTATGAGGGGTTAGCCAAATCTGGGTGAGATGATGGCCAGCTCTGGGAACCTTGAGGATAAAAGGGACATTTGTGTAAAACCAAATTCAGAACCATTAAGAAAAAGAGAGCATGAGAGAGAAAGAAAGAGCAATCGAGTGTGCCTAGGACTGCCTGTCTGTGCTCTAGCACTGTTCCACTACAAAGCAAACAAAAAACCCTCCACAGGGCTTTGTGGTCCTACCAAAACACACACAGACCAACAGACCCCGAGAGCAGAAAGCCCCCGTCTGCTGCTCTATCCAGAAGTGGATAAGCAGGGAAGCAGACGGCCCCTCCAAGCACCCAGTCCCCATCGGGAGCTGGAAGGCAGGCCAGAGACCAGCACTCACTGAGCGACCAGCGGGAACTCCTCCTGCGTCAAACAACGTCCCCTTGTATCTCATAAGGCCTCCTTTATCCTGAAGGAGCCTGAAGCACTTTACACTATTTATACACAGGAACCACTTCACTAGTCGTTGAGCTGAGGAGAAGAACAATAACCATCTTCTCTTCTCTCACTCAAAGCACCAGAAATCAGTGCCCGTGGCGCGTGTTTGCAGAGAGCTCATAGCAACGAGGGTTTGCCACGATGAGGAACAACAGTTCAGATAGGTCAGGGTAGCCAACAGACAAGACAAACCCCGCCGCAGCCCACTGTTGGTATTTTAAATTCTATTTTCCCAACTCTGTTCCCAGGCACTGTGGGGCTTGTGAGGTTTTTGTTTTGTTTTAAAGCAGGGCTTTGCCTGTGCTGGAGAACTTACCAGTAGCACTGAAACATATCTCTAAACAAAATGGTTTGTGCAGAATCAGCTTTCTGCCTGATCCCTTCCTATTCATTCATTTCCAGCTCAGCTCTCAGAAGTGAAGCTGCTGCGTCCTCGGTGTTTTCAGGGAGTGCTCACAAAACTTCCCTGCCCTCTAGCTGGGCCAGTACTGGGACCAAGCCAACAAGCACTAAAAATGCAGGGAGGATTAAAAACCCCTCCCAGCCCCCCCCCCAAGCCTATGCAGGCAATTCTGTACCCGAATTCAAAGCGCTCTCTAAGTAACACAGCGACGATATCCAATTGTTCTCTCTACAAAGAGCTGTGTTTTTACACGGTGGTTTGAGCTCCAGGCAAAGACTAACATAAGAACACGTTGCTGTGTTGTAGCTAGAGCACAGTCACTCATTGCAAAAGGTTTTTTCAGTTTCCTTCCCTACAAATCTCTGAAGTGAAAAGGTGACTAGCTAAAAGCTGGTGGATTTTCACCCTCCTCACAGCATCAGGTGCATGTCCCCCAGCAGACCATCATCATCTCCTCATTGAGCTCATGAATGAATCGTGGGAGTTTAAATCCCTCTGTTGAAAATATGTGCAGTAGTTTTTGGAAGAGAGGACAGGCAGCTGGTGTGTCCCCACCACAGGGTACATTTCCAGCCTCTTGATGACACAGTGTTCTATAATCTCACTGCCCAAAAGATCTTTGGCCTCCTCAAAGCATCCCAACAAAGAGAAAAATATATCAAGTTGTAATAGGAGTACAGAGAGATCAAGTGATTCTCCCAACAGAAAGAGGGGGTGGATTCACCCTCCTTGCACCTCCACATCCATCCTCCAGCCACTGAGCTCTTCTGGAAGACCACTGCCGAACACAAAGCTCTGAAGTGCAAAGTTTTCAAGATACACATTTAGCACTGTCCTGCCTCTGCCCATGACACCAAACTACAGACATCACAAAGCAAAAAGCGCACAAAAGCCCGGCACCGGCTTTAGCTTTTGCACAGAACTTGTTTTGCTTGGAGCAGGCTGTTCCTGTTCACACTTTCTGTGGTGTAAACAAGCAAAGCAAGAGTCTCCGGAGCCAGCCCACAGATCTCTCCCAGCCAGCCTGCCTCAATTTGATTCCACAAAGAGCCTAACTAAGGTTTTACTGCTCCAGCCACATTGCTGATCAGCTCAGGACTGGTGGCAGCCATGCCAGAGAAAACCTCTCGGCGGGTCAGCACCGGAGCTGGTACGTGCAGTGTCAGGAATAGAGCAACACACTCCACAGTGCCCCAGCTCACTGACAGGAAAGAGAACATGGTCATGCAGGCACTGAACGGGGTGACAGAAGCTCTCACCTCAGTATGGGAGCTAGAGGGACACCGGTGACATCTTTGAGAGCCTCCCTTCCTACCAAGAATGGCCACCTCATGTGGGAACACTCTGGAATTACCCATTTGGACAACAGAAGCACCAGGAACAGCCAAGAAGTCCCTTCTGAACATCAGTCCTTATAAATCCCTGACATCTGTGTCTCCAAGGCTCTTTTGGAGTGATCATTGAACACCCTGAGGAGTTATATTCCTCTCCAGAGCTAAAACCACTTTTGCTAGAGTCAGATCAAATATCAAACACAGTCAAGGGCAAATTAAATGACATTTCATTTCCCAGAGCTGTAAGTCCAAGTTCACAGGAGCCATCTCTCCCCTGTTGCTATAGGAGCAATGCTGGAAACAATGCTCAAGCCACGCTGCTTAGGGCTGCCTTGAAAAGGACCATTCTTCCAGTAAAAACTAAACAACTCCCGGCCAAAAATAAAACATCCCTCCCCCTTCCGCCTCACTTTTGTGTAGCGGGTTTTAATGACTCCACCAAAACCATTTAGGCAGCTGGTTTTAGACCAGCCTAAGAACTTGACAGGGAGGCACCAGCATGTGAATAAATAACTGGGAGGCACAGGCTGTCCTCAAGGCAATCACTTGCTGGCCCTTTGCCAAAGCTGGGCCCAGAGGAAAAGACAAAAAGCAGACCCTGACCCCAGAGCACACGCCAGCAAGCTCTAAAGAAATCCCCCAGCCCCAAGCCATCAGCCACTACCCCGAAACACCCCACCCCACCGGTCCATACACAGAGCTGCACGCAGAGGCACCAGCACTGGCACCCGGGGCTGGTTGGGGTCCTCTCCACCACTTGCACTGCACACACAGGTCAAGGGCAGCTCTCCACAAAGGGTACAGGAGCTTGGGCCAGTCTGTCTCAGCCTATCATCCACTTCACTTAGAGCTAGCAGCAATAAATAACTGGGAAAGGGTCCTTCTAACAGATGCCAGCACAAAACCCTTGGACTTCAAGCAAAGCTGGGAAATCCTGCGGGGATCTCTCCATCACACACACCCCCTCAGGTTACTTTACCACTGTATGAACAAGCTTCATTAAAGAAAAGACTAAAAGCAGTTTGAAACCAATCCCCCCCTCCACCTTGGAGGTCAATTTTCAAGTCAAGAGGGACCACATCATCTCAGCTGATCTCCTCTTACTTTACTTTTAGCCTTTAAAATGTTAACCTTTAGTCTGTTCTACAACTCTGGGACACCTTGAATTAACCATCAAATACCAGGAAGCCTCAAGACCTCAGGAGATGGGAGAAACCATGTACTTTATTCCCTCAGGAGCCTCTCCAAGCATTACTGGCACATACCCAGCCAACTTTGAGCTCAGCAGAAAGCAGCAGAGCATTTTCCTCTGCAACTAAGAGACAGGAACACAGCAACCATCCAGTGTTGGGAAGGCTCATTATCCATCTCTCAGTGCACCCCATGCCATTAGTGAGCAGAAGGGAAAAGCAGTCTACAGCATGGGTCACTTGGAGGTTATTTAAGATACTCATAAACATTAAAATAAAAAAAATACTCAAGAGAAAATCCAAGAACAACATGGAAAAAAGTTTTAGAAGAAACTAAGCAACTACCTTCACTCTGACTTGCATTGAGGTCAATAAACGTCCACTGTGAAAAATGAGGTCCCTCTAGGACACCATGGAATGAAGGAAGCAGAAAACAAAAGTCACTTCTTGCCTTTGAAGAATTTAGATAAAGCTCTAAAATTCATAGTGGAAATAACCAGAAAAAAATATTATGGCACAGAAAAAAATCCTCCTGTCACAGACCTCGGACGAAAGGGTGTTTCAGCCCTGACTGCTCTGGTGTTTGGTCAGGGTGACACAGGGAGAGGGGACCGTGGCTGGCCAGACACAGTTATCAGTGGCAAGAACTGGGAGGATACTGATCCTTGTACAAAGGGAAACCAGCTCCCCACTTACATGCTGGTGAATATACTGTTGATGAGAATGACATCGATGGAGCTACGGTAATTTAGTCTGGATACTTTCACTGCTCTCTCAGCTTCTGCCTCCCCTCTTTTTTTTTTCCTAAAAACTCATTAAAATTCTTGATCAACTTGAGCACAGCACTAGACACACACCCTCCAGACCCCTGCTTACTCCAGAGCTGGTTGCTCCAAGGCAGTGCCTGCCACGCATGTGTCCACATGCCCAGCTCCCACGCTTGCCATACACTCCTGTGACTGCACACGCAGCTCCCCACCACCCCCCTGGGAGTTCTGCAGGCAGCTTAGAGCAGCCACAGAGAAAAACAACAAATCACCTCTGCTGCCAGGGCAGTGTGAGGGGGAGATACAGGATATTAATTCCTCCCTTCTGGATTCCACCAAAGCTAGGAAGAAATACTGACATTCACAAGCCCTGACTCATGCCTGCCCCAGCCCGCACTCCCAAAGTCCCACTCAGTGGCATGCCAGAAATGCCAGCATGGTGTGGTGGCATCTGCCAGCTGGCTCTATTAGTGTATACATTTGACCAAACCCACCCTTCCTCCTTATTTTTTTTATTGTTGCAGTGTGGTGGTGACTGAGGAGTACTCCCTGAAAACACAACCACACAGACATCACAGCTGTTGCTCTGGCAGTAACAGGTCAGTGAGGCTCAAAACAGGATCTACCTCACACAAAACAGAAACATCTCCTCCAGAAAGTCCTACCTCAAAGCACTCTTGGTGCCAGTTTTAACTGGATCTAATTAGAGAAAGAGACAAAGAATCTGTTGTCCGTACTCTGGCTGCCAAGGACGCCTCCATTAAGCTCCACGGAGCTCAAGTCCTGGCTGCCCATCCTCCCAGCAGACCAGTGTGCTGCAGCTACTTAAATCAACAACCTTCTAAGGAGCCAGCTACACTTACAGTCCTGTGTTGAGCTTATCTCACTACAGCCTGAAACACAGCTCCCGAGCTGTACAGCATTTTTCCAGCTCAGACTGCAGAGCCACAACCACCCAACCAGCAAGAGGAACTTCAATTAGAAACACAGACCAAGCTGGTCACAGCCTAAGGTGGCCCAGACCCCAAACCATGCCCCTGACTCTGCCATCCAATGCTAGGACTGCAGAACAGTCATTGTCTGCTTGGTCTTGCTCCTTGTCTGCTTCTCCTGCATAGGGCAGAAGTGATCCAGGATGGGGTACTGAACACTCTTTCACCTTATCCATTTGTACAGCACAGCCAGATCTTTGGAAATCCCACAGCATGTCCAGAAGATGTCTGCTCCTCTCAAACTGTCCCTGTCCCTGCCCAGTGACAGGGACATCTGGGAAACACGCTGCAGATTTCAGCTTCTTAGAAGCTTCTTCTCCTTCCACTTTGCAGCTACAGGGACAAATTCCACCGAAGCACAGCCACTTAGCTAGAGCCTCACAACTCTTCTTGCTGCCCCAGCCCCCCACTGCTCTGTTTAAAACCAGTTCCTCACTGCTCTGTTTTCTTTCCTATAAAAGGAAAGAGAACCTGGGTTGGAAAACTGAACTTTGCTCCTTTTGCATTCAGATCTGGCACCAGCAACGGATAAGAAACAATGGTCAAAGCCAAACATTTTATGTTACCTACTTCTAGCTTGCTTTTTTCTTACGAAGCCACATTACCACTGCCAGGAACAACCCATGGGTCTGAGCAATGTCCCTTCGCACGCCTCTCACACATCTCATTTCCACCTCTCTTAGAGGGCCACATCCCTCATTCTCCACACTCCCTCACTTGAGGGCTCTCACCTCTACACACATGCTCAGCAGGTAGAAAGAGCAGATCCATGGCAGCCTGTGTGGGTGCAGGAAAGACACACTGCACCTCACTGCATGGTCACAACTGCGTTTGGTTGGCTGTACCCTGCTGACAGTGGCTGAGCCAATACCTAAATGAACCCTCAAGGACATGGTGCAGTAGTGACCCTGGCAGAGTTAGATAATGGTTGGACTTTATGATCTTAAAGGTCTTTTCCAACCATAGTGATTCTGTGAAGTAAAACAGCTGCCAAAGACCCTCCCTTGACCTTCAGAGAAAAGAATTCCTAACCTGCCTCCAACAGTGTCCAGCACCACTGGCTTCACAACCATTCATGAAATATACACACATACATACACCCAGCCCCCCATCCATCCATCCATCCATCTCAGTAACTCCAGGAAGACCCCAGCTGGCATGTAGGCAGCCACTCTTTCTGGCATTCTTCTAAGGAGACAGCTAAACCTTCAGTCCCTTGTTGAGCTTATCTCACTACATCCTGAAACGCAGCTCCCAGGGCAGGGGGGTCTGTACCACCACATTCCCAAGCTGTACAGCATTTTTCCAGCTCAGACTGGAGAGCCACAACCACCCAATCAGTAAGAGAAACTTCAGTTAGAAACCCAGACCAAGCTGGTCATACCCTAAGGTGACCAGACCCCAAACCACACCTCTGGCTCTGCCATGAAATGTCAGGAGTGCAAAAGAGTCATTGTCATCCTCCTGCTCACTCTGCACAGTTTTATTCCTGCACAGCAGCCGGGGCTGGCCGGGTTCACTCCCCGGGATGCCAGGCTGCTGAGATCACACGCAGAGGAGTCTGGCAGGCGGGACAGAGCAGAGAGCTGGTGGGAGAGATGCCATCAGCAGTGCTGCTGTTACAGCACTGGGCCCTGCCCAGAGGGGCTGGCAGTGAGTGCGCTGTGTGCCTTGGGGAGTGATGGTACAAGGTGCTCTCCACAGAACTGATACACCTCTCATCTCCAGCCTGCAGCCCTGTTTGTCCTGCTTTCTCCCACCATGACCTGGTGTCAAGCAGGGAAAGCACGTTTCTCCCTGATTGGGAAGGTGGTCACCATCCTGAGGGAAAGCTTTGACAAAATGCACGTGCAAAAAGAGTGGAAAATTGAGTGATTTTACAAACAGTGACACCGCTCCTTTCATTTTGCCTTTGCTGCAGCAAAAGTAACATCATGTTCAGGGTCTGAAGGGCAAGATGAACAAGTGAGATGGAAAGAGACCTGCTCTTCACCTTCAGGATCTTGGAAGTTTTTTAAACACCCAGGGATACTATTCCTCACAGCCAAGGAAGCTGAGACCAGCCATAACTTCCAGGAGCCACCCTCCCTCAGGCTCTCCATGACCTCAGCTGCTGGAGCACATGCTCAGGGAGAGCTGGAGATAACCTACTGTTGAGTCCAGAAGCAGAGAGTAGCAGCGAGGAGTGGGACAGCATCTTCTCAGGAGGTTTCAAGAGCAAGACTGATGAGGCCACTGGAGATAGCAGTAGTAAACTGGGACAGTAAAGAGCACGGCTCCTCTCTGGTTTGTCTGGTTGTTGGTTTTTTTTTTTTTCAGTTAATCCATCCACTTCATTTTTCAAAGCTTCTGTCTTAAACCGAATGCACAAGAGAAACAGAGGGACAGGATGGATTCCCACATCACCTGCATAGGTCAGACAGGACAGTTGGCCACATACATGGGGATAGAGATGCTATGTGTCAACACCTCTTCTCCTATGCGTAACAAGTAGCACAATGTACTCCTCAGAGCAGCAGCCAAACTTTGTAGAAGCAATGAGTGAGTTTACCTGTAGGATGACCCAATTAGAGGAAATGCAGCTCACCAGTCAACTCCTTTGGGGCTGTCTCAAGAGCAAGGGAGCTGTCACCTGGTCTGTGCATGTGCAATGGGAACAGCAAGAGTTGTGCTACAACTTTTATTTGCCGAGAATAGTAAAATACACCTGCTAGAAGCTTCCTAACAGGGATAGACAGCACTCCACCAGCCACCCCCACCTAGCACAAGCAACTTTCTTCCACCCTCTTGCTGAAGAATCTCTTAACCCTCATCGACACAAACTTTCAGAGGCTGCGCTGAAAACATCCTTGGCAGAGCCGAGATTTCAGCTGTGTGTGCCTTACTGAGGAGAAGCCTCAGAGTCCTGCCCCTCTGCAAACTGGCCTAAGACATCCCCTCTGCATAAGGGGGCTGGGAAGCTAAAACACTGGAGAGAAATCTGCTTGGATTGGCCTTCCCTGCTCCCTCAGAAGATAGCTTTTGTATTAGGTCCAAGAGGAGAGCTGCAGCCTCAACTGAGCTGTCGAAGTTCCTCTTGGTGCTCTGCTCTCTGCACTAAGAACAGATCTTCATTTAACACACCTGCCTTGAGACAGGAAAAGAAAACTTGGCTGTTAAGCTCCTACAAAACATACCTCAGGACAGGCTAACCACCTCAGACTCCAGAGTAAAATGATATGTCTTACATGGGGCATCACCTGGAGCACACAGAAAAGGCACATTCTTATTGTTTACTGGAGTCAATGTACAGCAGAGGCTGCTGGTTTTACCAGGTGACTGGGGGAGTCATCCTCCTCCACAGCAGAAGGACTCCACCAAGAAGGTAACACTTTATTCACAAAAAGCCACAGGCCACTCAATATATATGACAGTTTAGAATAAAATATGCTTTTTGCAGCAATACAGCATATGGACAGGCAGACATCCAGGTCAGGAACTCAAAGACATTATCGGGAAACTACAGAGCAAGGATGTGATCTCAGGACAGTTACATGGAAGAGCTCAAAAGCTGCCAACTCCTCCGACTCATAACCCAAGTGTTCAGCAAGGACATCCAACTGAAAGCACTGGAACCTAAGAGCAGCTGTAGAAAACCAGAGCCCAGACCCACCAATGCGAGCAGCATTACCTTTGACAAGGCACTCCAGTAACACTTAAGTGATGCTGCCCCAAACACTGCCCAGCTTCCAGCAATTTGGAGATAGGGAACTGCCCGCCCTAGGCACAGAAACTCCTTCTGGTGGCCTAAACACACTGGAACTTTTCCAGTGTCCTCTGAGCACCACAACAGCTCAAAAAAGACAGATGCTCTGCTGCCTCCACCACGGGCAGTCATCTTTGGTAGCAGAGAGAGTTGTGCTGGAGGACCAGGATGGACCTTGGTCTGACCGCTGACAAGAGACTCTTCAGCCTCAACAAGACCAGGTGGGAGATACCCTATCACAACAAAAGCTTCCCTAAGAACCTAGGCAACGGCCTCGCAGGTGGCAAAGAAAAGGTAGTTTTGGCAAAAGGGACTTCTCTCAAAACTACTTCAACAAAACAGGTCACCATGGGGCATTACCTCTGATGGGGGAGATGCCATTTTAATTAACCCCTGTCCTAGCAGACACCTTGGGTTATCTCAGAGCAAGCCAGGAAGTGCTGTACGGGGTCAAAGGAAGCAAAGAGGCGTAATTTAAGGGATACTACAGTATAGCCTGAAATAAAGATATGTCATTGCTAAAATTCAATACTGCAACAGGTTGATTTAAAAAAGCCCTCAGGAAGTCTGGATTTTTAAATATTTATAGCAGTTTATGTTGTTCCTGAGATGAGACAGAGCCAAGGCTAATGAGAAAGCCTCCTCATGGCAAGGAACACCGCAGTGCAACAATCCATCGCCACCAGCTTGCAGAAAACGTAAGAAACATCGCCTGGATTTTCTGGTAAACAAGGGCTCGCTCTCCCCTCCTCCGCCTCCGAGGGTCCTACAAGCCCCATGTAAAGGCCAAGACTTGTTCGTACAACAGGGAGACTCAACCGAATAAAAGGCAGAGGTAGATAAACATCATTTCACAAGGTTACGGCAACGTTCAGAACACCTTTCCCGCGGCACCGACTGCGCGAAGCTTCTGACACACCCATCCCGCAACAGGTTAAAACACTTTAAGGAAAAAAAAACCAAAACAAAACCCAAACCAGACAAATGGAAAAGTCGAGGGGCTGTAAAGCTGTTCGGTGCCGCGGGGCGCTGCCGGGGAAGCAGAACATGGAAGTGACCGCAGCCAGGTACCGACGGCCCCCCCCCCCCACAGCCCGGCCAGGCGGGTGAGGAGCGCGGCTGAGCCCGGCTGCGCCGAGGGGCCCCCGCGGACAGCCGCAGCTCCGCCCGCCCTCACCCCGGCCGCGCCGTCAGGGGCCTCCCCAGCCCCCTCTCGCCCCACGGCTGCTGGAGACCCGCGCCCCTCACTCTCCTTCCTTCTCTCCCTCCCTCCTCGAGCGGCCGCCATTTCGGGGCGCCCCGCCTCACCCCTCAGCAGCCAGCCGAGCAGCACCCGAACGCTCCGTACCGCCTCACGCCCCGACCTGCAGCACTGCGAGGGAGGGAAAAGGGGAAGGCACCGAGGGAGGGCGGTGCGACCAGCCCGGCCCGGGACGCCCCGCGGGCGGTGCCTCGTCGGAGGGGGAGCCTCCCTCCGGCATCCGGCCCCCACTGCACGGTCCGATCCCACCCGGCCCGGCCCGGCCCGGCCCGGCCTCGCCTCGCCTCGCTGCTGGTGTTTCGTTTCCTGCAAAACAAGCGGCCCCAGAGTCTGGCGGGCCCCGGGCGGAGCCACCGGGGCCTCCCCTCGGCTCTTCATTGCCGGAGGCCACACATTGCAGCAAACTCCAGCTGGACCTGCTTGCCTTGGTTTTTTTCTTTTCTTTTTTCTTGTTTTTGTTTGTTTGTTTGTTTTTGTTTGTTTGTATTTTTATTTGTTTTGTTTTTGTTTTGTTTTGGTTTTTTATTTATTTGTTTTTATTTTTCTTTATAAGGCGTCAGAGCTGCTTGTTAAAGAGTTTTCCATGAAACATCCTGTAAAGCGGGTTCGAGCCCGAGACTGGTAACTCATCCCTTACCTCATGTCAGCTTCATCCCAAATTCCTCCCTGCACAGCGCAGAGGCTGCTCCTGGGAGAAGGACCCTTGCTCACTTCCCTGATAGCATCACACGGATTTTTAGGGGTGGATGAGAAGAGAGGAGATGTGAGCAGGGAGAGAGGGAAGATGCCAGTTTAGGGCCTTCTGGGTGTTTACCTCCGCTGTGACACCTCTCTCATTCATGTGCCCTACTCAGAAATCACCCTTCCCAGTCGAGCTCCTCTTTCCTCAGCCCACGGGGACCCTACTAAAGCTTTAGCTTAGAGCCCTTGGAGAGATTCAACAGCCGCAGGGGGGACCAGCTCGCACTTAGACGGTGGGAGGTCTGGTGCAGAGAGCCATGAGGCAATGAGAGAGATCAGCCCCTTGGCCCCATCCCTCCTTGGCAGAGCGCGGGGTAGCGCCCCACACTGCCCTGTGCCTTCTGCCTGCGTCCAATGTATAAACAGGAGATCATGACCTCCCACCCTGGCAGACCTGGGTCAGCAAACGGGCACAGTGAGGTGCAACTGCTGCCTGTGTGCCAGTTGTGCCCTTGGGAAAGCCTGCAGGTGATGGTGCGATACACCATGGTATCCCTCCCCTCCCAGAACTCAGCTTAGCACTAGAGTCATATATTTTCTGGAGAGACTCATTTACCTTGATAAAATCTAGTTTTACTTGGTCAGGTCTCCCATGGACTGGTCACTTCAGAAGAAGCACACAGCTACACTTGGGTCTGCAGGATCAGGGCCTGATTAAACCCTGCGGCTCAGTGTGCACATGGAGCATGCCCTGTGGGACCAACAAGTCTGGAGCCCAGTTTTTGTAGTTGCGCCAACCAAAATTTCTGTGTGACTCATAAACAGCCAGATCAGTAATGAGCAGGCTGGCAGTGGCTCAAAGATCTAATGAAGCTGTGAGCTGCAGGACTGTGGATCCACTGGCACCAAGGACATCTCCAAAGAGAGCATTTAAAGGTGTATAGCATGAGCTGTGAGATACATTTATATTTGGGCCTTAACTACTTAGTCAATATATACATGGACTAGGCAACGAGCAAGTCAAAAGAGCATGAAAAGACACTAACAGAAGAAGGTGACAGGACAGAAAATAATGTGAGAGAAAGACTGTGTGATCCCCATAGCAGGGACTGATTAACAGGTGCAAATGGGAACTGTCTTTTGGAATTCATAGAATCATTTTGGTTGGAAAAGACCTTTAAGATCATAAGAGTCCAACCATCCAACTTTTCCTGATCATCTGTCCAGAAATTAATGCTCAGTGTTTTGGTGAATTCTTGAAAACAAAGGGTTAGAAAGAGGGCTGACGAGAAGGGGCAGGGGGTGTCAATTAGTGGACAAAGTCTGATGAAAGCTTTAAACAAGTCACAGAAAAGCAATAGTGCAGAACGTACCTGTTAGGATCTCAGTGGGTGCTCTCCTAAGATAGCAAAACCATTCCCACCTTCCAAATTAAAATGATGTCTCTTCAATGGCTAATTAGTGACTGAAATGGCTGTTAATTCTACAACACCCACAGGGAAGTGGGAAGAAAATACAGAAAACAATGCCGAGATTGCAAACTAGTGTATTGTTCATAACTATTGTTGCAATATTAGGGGAGTTATCCCACCTTGGAAACATTTTTCCTCTGCCCAGTTCTGGATTTAGTATGAGAATCACGTTGATAACACGCTGATGTTTTTGTGGTTGCTCAGTAGCACTGATCCCAAGTTAAGGGAGTTTTTCAGTTTTCCATCCTCTGCCAGTGAGCAGGAACAGGAGGAGCTGAGAGGGAGCATGGCCAGGAGAGCTGATCTGAACTAGTCAAAGGGATATTCCAGGCCATAGCACATGATGTCCAGTATGTAAACTGGGGGAAGTTGGCTGGAAGGGGGCAGAAATCACAGCTGGGGCATCAGTCAGCCAGGGATGAGTGTGCACCATTTGTCTTGGGGTTTATTTCACTCTTTTTTTGTTATAATCTTCCTCATTACTATTATTATTTTATTATTATATTTTATTTATTAAACTATTCTTATCCCAACCCGCAAGTTTTACTTTCTGTCACTTCTCCACATTCCAGGGGGAGGGCAGGGAACAAGCAAGATGCTGGGTGGTGCTTGGTGCTGGCTGGGTTTAAACCACAGGAGTAGTAAAATTGGCAATTTTGTAGAAAGTCTGGTCTCATTTGGGTCTGGTGCCAGACAGGTTTAAAAACTAACAACATACCCCTCGAGACTGAAAGTGTCTGGGTCTTCCAACAGGATGTTTAAATGACGTGCAGCGAGACAACAAAAGACCATCCAGTAAGAAAACCCACCCTGGTGCTTATTATTGTCCAAGTGAGACCTCCCCAAACTCCGTGCCCCTTTGTCAGGGCTGCAACAAAAGTCCACCCTGTTCCTGGTAAAAAGAGATGTTACAAGGAGCTAGCAATTTATAGCAGGGGAAATGAGTAATAATTTCTTGGGTCAAAGCTACATAGATTAGTTCTGTAATTCACAAACATCCCGCTGGAGCCATGCCAGGGCACAAGGATTAAAAGCCACCCAATTCCTAACTCTAGTGAAGAGGATGCATGGGACATCATTAAAATAAATGTTTAATTCTGCAAATATAGGTACAGGGTGAGAACATGCCCCCTCTGAAAGCACTGCACTGCCCCAGATACTGCCAAAGCATCTCCCCTTTTTCTCCTCCCTGACCAGCTGGACTCTGGCTGCCTGAAAGAGGTAAAAATATAAGACTGGAGGAAAATTGCTCTTGTGCTGCGTCCAAGACATGGACACCTGATTAACTCTCTCCCTGCTTATAGTCCTCCTGTTTATGCCACTGTGGGGACAGGCTTCTCAGCCCTTCTCGAGCAGCAAGGAGGGGAGGTCACGCTACACCCAGCAACCAAAGACAGGAGACTGAATCTCCTGCAGCACCTGGAAATATAAAAAAAACTCTCTCCACGCAACCATTTGTAAGACAATGCTGCTTTATTGACTGTACTCTGATCTGCACACTAAGTAAACACGCTTAAGGTTGTACATTAAAAAAAAAGACCAACACAAAACCACATGGTAGCTCTTGCCACTGTGATAGGACGGTGCTGATAAAGGTAATACAGAGACTGGCCCGTGTCTGTGTCTGTATTTGATGTCTCTGACATGCTCTGTACCCAGCAAGGAAGGGGTGCACCCAGCCTGCATCAGCAGAGTGGCTGCTGCTCAATTCCTTGGGCAGCAACTTCCCAAATCCCATTGCTGCAGGTATGGAAATGTTGCCATTCCTGGTGGGCCCCAGCCAAAGATGTCGGTTGTCAGTCAGCACCTGTCCTTATTGACCTGCAACTGGAGCACGGTGCAGAGGAATCATGAACAGCAGCTCCCCCAGCTCGTAGTAGGTTTGACCTGTTCAAACAGGCGATAACATCTGTGCCCACAACGGCTAAAAAGCCGGAAAGCTGTGGCTGTGATCAGATTACAGACGCTTTCTGAACACAGAAAGGATTTCCCTTCCCAAACATGAGCAGTTCTACTGACAGCACTGCTGGTGTTACTGCAGACTCCACACCAGCAGCCCTGGCTCCTTCTGGACCTCTTCTAACTGATTCCCAGTCTCTGGAAGGTGGTACTGCTGTTAAACACAGTGTGAACCACAGTCAGACAGCAGCAAGCGCTGAACAGCAGCTTATGGCTTTCAGCTATTCCTTTTAGTCAGGAATGCTGCTCTTCCAGAGAAAAACTTCCTCTTTCCTGTCAGGAGTAAAGGGCATGGGGAGGAACCATGGAAATTCTTTGTAACACTGATGGGCTGCAGGTGACTCAGGGTGCTTTTCCTGCATCGGATATTCCCACACTTCTGGGACCAGCTCCTGCCTCAGCCCACGCCTCCCCTCGCGCTGCTTTGCCCCACTCCATAGTGACAAGAAGTCACCCAATGGGAGCAGGTTCAGTCCTGCTCTTCCTCAGGTCCTTCTCAAGGAAGGCGAGGGTCTCACACAAGCACACCCCAAGAGAGAAAGCTCCAAGCACATTTCACTTGTGCTTCCAGCCTAAGTGCATTCAAAAGCACTGTAGTCAAGCTAAAGTGTGGGAATCTTTCCATACTGCAGGTCAGTCAGTTCCTAGCTGCTGGTGATTCTCTGGGAAAGGATCAGAGAATGGGTGGCAGCATTCAGCCTTAAAACAGGCTCTGCTTGCCCCTCCAGTACACACAGCACAGCTCCTGCAACAGGTTCTGCATCAGCAGCACTGCCAGCACTGGTGGGTCCCAGGGCAACTGCTCCACAGGAGGAGAGGACAGTGACAAGGTCCATTGGCATAACAGAAGGAAGAAAGCCAGCGGGATGACCTGTTTTATCAGTTCATATGATATCCATACTCGGAATCGGTTAACTACACACACTATTGGCAAGTCAAACCAAATTTTGCAGTAAATACAGGGCTCCATCTTATAGGAACTGATGGAGGCTTCCAGCTGGGCTCTGCTGTTTCAAAACCAAGAGGAGATACTGCTTTTTGAGACAGATGGGTCACAACCTAGAGCTAGCCCACATTTAACCTCATTTCTTTATCTCTTACATTAGAATTCTGTTTAATGCAGCACCCACCATGTCCTCTGCTCTCCCTGCTGGGTCACTTCTTTGCCAGAAAGAAAAGGAAGAAGACTTCATCCTCTCACATCTTTTCACTGGTGGCTTGTCCAGACAGAAGGCCCAGTTTGTGCTGTTAGCCAAGACCAGCTGAACTCCCCAAAAGAAGCAGAGGCCTCCAGAGAGCAGAGCTGCGTGCAAAGCTGGGACACGAAACCATGCAAGTCACGTGCACATTTTGGCCTGATTTAGTGCCTTGAAATTCCCAGGTGGGGAAATGCTGCAGCTTCCCCAAGTCTCTGCAGAGCTGATACTATCAGATTCAGCTTGGTTGAAAGGAACCCCAGCTTCACAAAACAATGTTGGCACATGTCTCTTGCTGACACATTGATGTGCTTTATGTGCAGCACCCTTTCCTCTTGTTGACATCTTCCAGCTGCAGGGCGTTCTCCCTCTGCCTGTCTTCTTGCGCTGTCAGCAACCTGGAACAAGCAGCACAGATTAAGAACACAACCCACTTACTGGGATCTCCCTGGCAAGGCATTTGCCTCTTCCCTTTGCTCCCCATCAGCCACAGACATTAAAGATTGTGAAAAGCGACTGGCCTGAAGATCAGGCTTCTCTGGAAGTTGGGAGAGATAAACCACCCACAGAAAATGAGCATGGATTTCCTGGGAATGGGGAGAGAAACTGGACACACACAAAAGGGGACAAGCATGGCTTAGTAGTTGTAGCACCAGACTGTGTGTGACCTTATTCCCAAGCTCCTGCACTGATGGCAGAATCCCAGGATGTTTGCTTCACTTGCCTGGGCCATCTTGAGCTGCTGCAGGGTAATAAAGCACGCTGAAGGCACGTGCTGTGAGAAATGCCCTTGACCTGGGTAGTAAATAAACCATCCCAGCTAATGAACAACTCTGTCCTGCTGTGAATTTAACAGAGA
Organism: Megaceryle maxima; assembly: GCA_024605025.1. Taxonomy (NCBI): domain Eukaryota; kingdom Metazoa; phylum Chordata; class Aves; order Coraciiformes; family Cerylidae; genus Megaceryle; species Megaceryle maxima. The sequence continues at coordinate 10,767 of JANHGN010021764.1, read as the reverse complement.
TGATGCAGCAGGAGGCGAAGAGATAAAAGAAAAAACACAAAGATATTTTTCCTGTGCAATTTCAAAGACTGTTTTCAAAACTACTTGCTTTTTAAAAAACTAAAAATCCTGGAGAAAACTTCTTTCAGCCTTAAAAAGAAACTTATCTGCCTTTAAAAATACTGCCATCAAAAGATCATATTCGGTATAGTACTGAATAAGATAAGGAAGGAAAAAAGCCCCTTTGAGATGCATGAAGACATCAGGCTGAAAATGCCAACTTAAAATCTGGGATAGTTCACAAGGTTTTTGTGATGAATATTCAAATTAAACTTCCAATCTTTCAACAGCCAGCTCTGCCAGATGAAGCTTTATGTGAGATAACTTCCAGTCTGCAGTCGGTGTGCTCCAGGCACAAAGAAGACAAGGACCACGAGTCAGGAGGAAGAGCACATTGCTCCAGGTCTTTTTAGTGCCATGTCAGAAAGTCAGTCTCTGATGGTCCCCTCTTCTTGCCTGCTCCCCGAGAGAGCCCACACCAGTCACCTACAGATGGGGACATAGCCCATAGTGCCTGTTCCTGTTGACTCACCTGGCCATGTGCAGCATGGGCTCCATGATGTTATAGCCTGTCATCGCACTGCACTCGTAGAAGACAGCCTTGTACTCCTGCCAGAGAGCACAGCAAGCACCCACGTCAGCTGCCAGCTCTGCCCCCACCATTCACCCCCACCCCAGGGAGCAGGTCCCCACTCACTACTGGGAGCTCTGACACAAGCAGTTGGGGCCAGGAGGGCGGCTGGGGCACAGCCCCTGCTCAGCAGCCCAGGAGAAGAGACAGGGGCCCAGCCAGAGCGTCCAAAAGGGAACACCAAGGGAGTTATTTGGGAAGAGAAACCACCTGCCCAGGGTACTTGGATTCCCTTACTTTTGTGTCCAGAAGACAGGGAATGCCTCTGAGGCCCTGCCTCCCCCCACCCAGGGGCCAGGGAACAAGGGGACATGTGGACACGGCGGGTGAGGAAGGAGACAGGATGATTTTGCAGATCATTCATTAGGGGAGTCCTCAAATGCTCCCGTCAAAGACTGAACATCACTGCAAGGAGGCAGCAAGCCTTGACAGAAATGCATGAGCATGCCTCGAGGACCATTGGCTTCATGCTGGCCACTACCTCATCCTTTCTGGTACCAGGGGGACCTTGGTATTTGTTTACCTTGGAGAAGCAGGGGGTTGGAGGGGAGAAGAAAAGTACCCTACTGAGAAATGGCTCCCAGAAGGGCTCCTGACAGCCAGGCAGCCCTGCTCACTGCTGGAGGGAGCCTACAGAGCAGGTTGAGCAGCAGAGCACAGTGTCACACCTTCGCCAGCCTTTCTCCCTCCACCTTGGGCACATTCCGGGACTCTTTCTGTGCAGCATCAATTTTATTTCCAAGCAGAAAGACCACAGCTCCATCCTCAATACCTTCCTGCGAAAGAAACAGAGTAAAGCACCCTAGAGAGTCAGGGAAGGGAGGGAAATATCTTTGGGCAGATCCTGTTCCAGCTCATGCAAACAGGACCTTCACCAGCAGCAGATGAGGCCCTTTAGCTCATTAAAGGACCATTACTCAAACAGCCCCAGGGATTTGTGGAAGGAAGCTTAAAACTATGCAAATCTATTTCAAATGTTCTGTATGTCCAGCTGCTGGGATGCTGAGAGAGGGGACACAGGACCGGAGTTCCTCTCTGGGAAACAACAAGCCTAAAAAAGCAATTTGCTGCTTTTTGGGGGGTGGAATTTAAGTTCAGATAGAATTTCTTATTAAGTTCAATAATTTGTGTCTATATGTGCAGCACTATTGGTCTGAAGTGCTGTCCTAAACTCAACAATCCCTTGCTGAAAATCCACTGGCTGAGCTGGCTGTTCAGCTCTTGTATAGGGTCTCTGAAGGGACTGTTATTCTCAGGAGATTCCCGAAGTCCATTGCCTCTGGTGAAACTCCTCCTGGTTCCACCATCTCACTAAAATGTCACCAGAGTAAGGACAGCAGAATGGGGCTCCAAGTTATTTTCCAAACTTGACTGCCCTGAACAGCCTCAAAGCAAGATAAATACTAAGCTGGGGAAAAGAAGAGAGATTACTTAAAAAATATACAGATTTCAGGTGATTTGATCTTCTGTGTGCTGAGCTTAATCTTCCTGAAAGGATCCTGGTTTTCAGAGCCTGGTTAGTTTTGAAAATCTTAACCTTTGATCTTTTAAAGTCTGAAGACATAATGAAGTGTGTGTGTGTTTGTTTGTTTTTCCCCAACAAGCCTGTGGAAGTTAATAATATTAGAAACCTCCAACCTGTGCTTATTCATTTCACTTAGAGCTGATGGGAAATTGTCAAGGGTGGTTATGTTTGGATTGTGCTGAGTCTCAAAAACCAAGATATAAGCCATCTATACACAACTTAAACATTATACAGACAGGTAGTTTTGTCTCCCCGAGCATCTGCTTTGGTAACGCAATGCTCCAGGCTTGGGAAGGAGTGGCTGGAAAGCTGTCCAGCAGAAAGGGACCTGGGGGTGCCGAACGACAAGTGGCTGAACATGAGCCAGCAGTGTGCCCAGGTGGCCAAGAAGGCCAGTAGAATCCTGGCTTGTATTAGAAATAGTGTGGCCAGCAGGACCAGGGACGTGATTGTCCCTCTGTACTCATCACTAGTGAGGCTACACCTTGAGTACTGGGTTCAGTTTTGGTCACCTCAGTAGAAGAAAGACATCAAGGTGATGGAGCAGGTCCAGAGGAGAGCTGCTAAGAAGGTGAAGGGCCTGGAGAACAAGTGTTACAAGGAGTGGCTGAGGGACCTGGGGCTATTTATTCTGAAGAAAAGGAGGCTGAGGGGAGACCTTATTGCTCTCTACAGCTACCTGAAAGGAGGTTATAGAGAGGTAGGCACTGGTCTCTTCTCACAAGTAGCAAGAGATAGAACAAGAAGGAATGGCCTCAAGCTGCACCAGGGGAGGTTTAAACTGGACATAGCAAAAGTTTTTCCACTGAAAGGGTTGTCAGGCACTGGAACAGGCTGCCCAGGGAGGTGGCTGAGTCACCATCCCTGGCTGGCTGTGTTTAAAAGCCACGTAGATGTGGTGCTTGAGGATATGGCTTAGGGGTGGACTTGGTAGAGCAGGGTTAATGGTTGGACTTGATGATCTTAAAGGTCTTTTCCAAACTAAATGATTCTGTGATAATTCATCTTCTCAAGGTCAGTAGGACCTCCTGGGGGATTGGAGATCGTCACTCCCAGACAGATGATTGGACCTGGTCTGGAAGAATCAGTGGCAGCACCACCAGCGTTAGACAGTTGAGGCCCCACTCTCACCTGGACACTGCTCATCCAGTTCCGCACCGCCGTGAAGGAGCACTCGGCCGTAATGTCATACATCACCAGAATCCCATCTGCCTTCCGGAAATACTGCTTGGTAATGCTCCGAAACCTGAGCCCGAACAAAACCAAAGGCACTCTCAGAACCACGGCTGCGCGATGGCAACAGAGTGGGACTGTCTGTCTTTGAGTGCAGCCTCTCTGCAAAGCCAGGGAGCCCCTGGGGCTGGTGTGCACAGACTGGTGACAGGCAGGTCACGTCCTTGCACCTTCAAGGCAGACCAGGCAGCCATGGGTGAGCAGGAGTCTTTCCAAACGCCTGGTGCTGAGAAATGAGGAAGACCTTTGTAGGTCAGGAGGCCAGAAACAGAATAATCTGTTTAGCTGGGATAGGAAAAGGTAATTGCCTATAAAAAGGGAAATGGCTGGAAAGAAGATGACCTTTCCGTAGCGTCTGGAAGAATCTGCAGACTCTGCTGTACCACAGCATAAGCGAGGCGAGTTAAATGTCTGCTCTGGTGCTGCCAGAACAGGGATTAAGATCTCAGCCTCAATACAGCCTCTTTCCCATTTTGAATCTATAAAGCAATGCCATCATATGTGACATCATCAGTTAGAAACTCCCACCAGACATCTACTTTGTCCCGTGGGTACCAGTTAGAACCACAGACTTGTATTTTGGGAATAAATTCCATCAAAAAATAACCAACCCTAAGCCTCAAACCTTAAAATCTGTAAGCAGCTTGTGACAGGGCCGTTGATATAACTGCACAGACAGCAAACTGATGGAATTAAATACCACGGGTATCCAAGATCTCTCTGGAGAACCGTGTGCTTCAGCATTGCACAGGCTAACAACCTCTCCTATTCTGCTAAGAGCTAAGAATACCTACAGCAAGGGGTGACCCTCCTGAACTCTTCAGATGATTGCCTGAAGCCTGTTCCTTCTCACTACAACAGGGGCATGATGATGTCCTGACAACTGCCTGACTGAGGAAGCACAGGCTCTATCTTTGACAGTCAAGGCAAACCTCTGGAAGTTCAGGACAGACTTGATGCTCTAGAATAAACGGCAAATATAGCATGCACTGGCCTCAGGGAAGTCACCAAGGAGTTATCCTTGCATGCTCCAAGGGGTTCTTCTGTCTGTTCCATAGGATATTCACAGTTGGGCACCTCCAGTTAGAATTAGTATGGAAGAGAGTAGATTTAGGCTAGAAATTAAGAAGTTCTTCACTCCAAGGGTGGTGAGACCCTGGAACAGGTTGCTCAGGGAAACTGTGGATGCTCCTTCACTGGATGTGTTCAAGACCAGGTTGGATGAGGCTTTGAGCACCCTGCTCTAGTGGGAGGTGTCCCTGCCCATGGCAGGGGGGGTTGGAACTCAATGATCTTTAAAGTCCCTTCCAACCCAAACCATTCTATGATGCTCTACAAGTAAGAAAAGCTTTTGCTTTTTCCCAGGTCTCCTGTTGAGTATCAGCACTGAACCAAGTTCCCACTTGCAAGTACACATCTAAGATTTGCTAAAGCTGCAGAGGCCTACCCTAAAGGTCCTTCTGCAGAGACAATATCTTGCACTTGGTCTCCGATGCAATCTGACCTCAGTAAAACATCACATTTCGTGTCACAGCATCTCCCTTAACTGCTCAGCTTCATCACTGAAGTAACCACAGGAGTCCTCTCAAATATCACTATTTCTTCAAGCATGAAGCTTGATTTTAGAAGAACTAGTTTGCTTTTCAGTAGATGCTCCTGTACTCAGTACATTCCCACCAGGTCTGCATGGTCTAGCTGACTGAGAGAGACAGCATCATAACTCTGTTGGCACAGTTTAGGATTATAGTATTCCCATGACCTTGGCTGCCCCCTGAAGCCCTGCTCCATAACACAGTTAGCCCAAAATAGCCAGTACTTATTTTTGCAAATCTCTTGAGGCTAACGGCCCCCTCAAAATAGCTTCTCTTCTTCAGCTTCATAGTACATCCTAAATAAAATCTCATTTACATGAAAGTAGTGGTGGGCCTTCATGTCTAGTAGCAGATGAGGGTCAAGTGTGCCCTCTACTACGCCGATCCTCACCAATAGTGCTGGTAACATCTGGTGATGGCCTGTGTTTCTGGAACTAGAGACTTTCAAATGGGGATCCTGTATTCACTGTTGCAAAAAGCTGCAGTGCCCCTCTACCAAGGAGCCCCTCGCTTCCATGAGTCTGTCAGCAGAAGGGCCAATAACCTCACCAATAGGGTCCAGCAGGGTAATTCAGATCACCTTCTCCACAAGTCAAGCTCATTCAGCTGCTTTGTCTGAATCAGATCTGGAAAGGTTCCCACACTGCCTTCACCTTCTGAATAGCAAGTGGTGGTAAGTAGCTGGGGACAGCAGTAGCACAACTGGATCTGAGAACAGGATGTCCACCTAGAGCCTTCATTTCTATCCTAACCTACAGCCGTATCTTGAAGCAGGCTGTTGCAGGAGAGCTCTGGGGGCTAGAGGAGCTTAGAACCCCACACTGTATGGTGATTTATGGGCAGATTACATGAAGCCACAAGGATGCAGGTCAGACATATGGAAAACTACTTTTCTGTCAGTCCTCAGAACACTCTCCTTGGGCCCTGCTTCACAGCCACAGTTTCTGGAAATCTCCAAACAGTCCTTTGCTGCAGGTTCAGCACTGGAATACCTGCTGCAACCTCACCAGTCCTTCTGAAGCTGCCCATTTCCCCATAGAATGATAGAATTGTTTAGGTTGGAAAAGACCTTTAAGAAAAGACCCCTCTACTCTGCACTGGTGAGACCTCACCTGGAGTATTGCATCCAGTTCTGGGCTCCCCAGTTCAAGAGAGACAGGGAAATACTCGAGAGAGTCCAATGGAGGCTACAAGGATGATGAAGGGACTGGAACACATGCCTTACAAGTTAAGGCTGAGACACCTGGGTCTCTTTAGTCTGGAGAAGAGAAGATTGAGAGGGGATTTGATAAATGTTTATAAATATCTGAGGGCTGAGTGTCAGGAGGGACAGCCTCTTCTCAGTCATGCCCTGTGATAGGAAAAGGGGGAATGGATATAAGCTGGAGCACAAGAGGTTCCACCTTAACATGAGGAGGAGCTTCTTTCCTGTAAGGGTCCCAGAGCACTGGAACAGGCTCCCCAGAGAGCTTGTGGAGTCTCCTTCTCTGGAGATTTTCAAAACCTGCCTGGCTGCTCCTGTGTGACCTGTGCTGGATTGTATGATCCTGCTCTGGCAGGGGGGGTGGACTTGAAGATTTCCAAGGTCCCTTCCAACCCCTGGCACCCTGTGATACCTGTGATCGTTGAGTACAACCATTAATCCAGCACTGCCAGGTCACCACTAAACCATGTCCCTCAGCACCACATCTCCACAGCTTTGAAAGCCCTCCAGGGATGGGGACTCCACCACTGCCCTGGGCAGCCTGGGCCAGCCTTTGACAACCCTTGTAGGGAAAAATTTGTGCCTCATGTCCAACCTAAACCTCCCCTGGTGCAACTTGAGGATGTTTCCTCTTGTCCTATCACTTGTTACATGGGAGAAGAGACTGACCCCTACCTTGCTACAACCCACAGACAGAAACCAGGTGGTCATGCCCTTTCCCTTTTTTCCCACGTCCTACATTAGGGCAATCCCACAGAACCTGCTTACCTTTCTTGTCCAGCTGTATCCCACAGCTGTAAGGCAACCTGGGTGTTATCCACCATCAGATTCTTCACCTGGTAATCGATACCTGTCAAGAAGGTAACAATGATTGTAAGATAGGATGAGGAGAGAGCAGTTTGTCATTGCAATGGCCAAGATCTAGACTATTTAGCTCAAGGAAATTGCAAGATTGAGTCAAACTTGAGAGAGGGACCATCTGTACCTCTAGTTGGGCTAAAATACAGGCAAACAGCAAGTGTCCAGGCTGACCTTCCCACCCTTCTTAGCCAGAAGAGTCAGGAACCTTCTTACTTACCAATGGTTGCATTGAGCTCAGCCAAGAACCTGTCATAGCAGAAGCGGTGGATGAAGGAACTCTTCCCAACACCGGAGTTCCCTACAAACACCACTTTAAAGATGTGATCTGGGGAGGAGCTGGCTGGTTCCAGTGCCTGGAGCTACAATGGAAGAAAAGGATGCAGTTTGAAAAGCCCAGCTGCAGACTGTGCTTTGGTGTAGGACCCCTGTGCTATAAACTTACAGAGCTGGACTTAGATGGGAAGAGAGTCAGAAAACCTCAAAGCCCTGGTAGCAGGTGTTTTGAGGAAGAACCCCAAGTAATAAGACTCACCGTGGTTTCGGTGCCAACAGGCTGTCCTCTGGGAGGCAACAGGGCATCATCTAACCCATCTGTATTTTTCCTACAGCCAGCATCACCCTTTGAAGCCATCTTGAGACACTTAGCATCTGCTGCCAATGACCATATCTCCTCATCCCTGCTCTGTTCTCCGAAGTCTGTGCTGCCTCCTTCCCTTGTCTTCAGCCGTGTCCTGTTGTCTGGGAAGCATTTACAGTTCTTTCTGTTGGGTTCTTCCACTGCCACATCCAGGGGGACGGTAATGGGAAGGTCTGCAGAGGCCAGTTGTCTGTATTGAAGCCCACGGGAGCCACAAAGAGGGTGGGAGGGCAGGGGGCGAGGGGAAGGGGAAGAAGTTGCAAAGCCCCAAAACAACCAACGCGATCCAATTAGTGCAGCACTTTGAAGGAGCTCTACTCCACACCTACACCCCCAGTACTCCCCATGGCTAAGGCACCAGCAGCACCCCTGGGGAAAGAGTGAGAGCTCCCCAAGCTGCACTGTACTCAAGTGTGCCAAAATATTTCATTCTTTTTTAATAAAAATTTCCACCTTCTACATTTTTCAAAGGTTCTTTGCCTCCCACTTCCCCCAGTACTGAAAAATGAGGTGAAACGTACAAAGGTGGCCACAGGAAGAACATTTAAAAAATAAAAAATAAAAGCAACAACCCCTCCTCTATTTTTGCTACCAAATACAACACAGAAAGCAGTAACACAGGTTACGGGGTTAGCAACACGGGTTTGACTGTGGGCAGCAGGATGAAGTTTGGGTGGTCATCATCCCCAGGAGGCCACATGCAAGTGTCACTGTCACTGTCCTCTGCTGAAGGCACCCAGCCCTGCTCAGGGGACCCGCCCACCCATCCCAGCACTGCTGTGGCAGAGCCTTCCTGAGCTCAGAAACCTGCCACAGGCGTGCAAACCGCAGTGGAGGTGCTCACCCCAGTCACTTTGCCTGGTAGTGGCTCTGCTCTGCCCTGCCACCACACCTGGCCCGGGGTGAGGGAGCCAGGAACTGAAAGATGTTTATTTTTTAAAGCTTCTGACCAGCCATGCTGTGATCTCAATGGTAAGGAGGCCCCAGGACCTGCCCAGGCTGTGGGTGGGGGGAATGGGTGTTGCACTGTCTGTGCTAACACGAGAGCAGGCTGACACACTTGGTTCACTGGGGCAGAGCTGACACAGAAAGTGGAGGAACAGTTTTCAGAAGAACAGCTGGAATACCAATTTAAACTACCGGGATGATTGCTGAGGAGCAAGGCAGCATCTTGCCTCTGCCTTGGCTTTCCATGGTTAAAGTACGAGACAAAGAGGGTGAGAAGGCTTAGAACACAACTGAAGAGCTTCATCCACCACAGGGATCTCCATTGCCTTCACTGGCCAACAGATTGCATTTGGAAGCACATTGGAGAGAACAGGGGCTTTCTACAGTCAATGTCTTCAGAGGGAGCACAACCCACCTCTATCAGCATTTTTCTCTTGCTACTAGTGCAGGAATCAAGGCAATGACTCACTGCTGGGAGTGCACCTCCTCAGGGCTCTAACATTCTACAATTCCTCTCTACAGCTCCATGAAAAGAGGTTGGAGCCAGGTGGGGCCAGTCTCTTCTTCCATCCAAGAAGTGATAGGACAAGAAGAAACAGCCTTAAGTTGCACCAGGGGAGGTTTAGGTTGGACATGAGGAAAAGCTTCTTCTCCTCGCGGGTTTTCAAGGGCTGGCCCAGGCTGCCCAGGGCAGTGTTGGAGTCCCCATTCCAGCTGAACCTCTCCATTCAAAACAGACACATCCTCACAGGCTCTGGGGCACATCCCCCATCTCCCAGGGCTGGCAAGAGTCACAGCAATGAGGGGCTGAGACTCAAAACCCTCTTCTGGGGAGGGGAAAAAGGGACAAACACAAAGTTTTCTAAACGTTGACTCAAGATCTAACAGATTTTATTCACGTTTCTCAAGCAATGTGGTGTGACACAGCACTGGGACAGAGACAGGTCCAACGAACATGTCTCCCCCTCTCACATCACCCTCACTGCCAGACTTCTCCACCTCTTAAGCCTCTCTGGTGGGTTTATGCCAGCAGGAACTTTGCAAGAGCTAGCTGGGGAGGAGGATGGGAGAACATGGCTGTCTGATCCCATGGAGGGCACATCTAACAAGAAAGAGCTCTGCCTCAGACCTATGCCAGCAACTGCCCAGCCCTGACTCCACAGCTCACCCAGTTTCCATCAGTCCATGAGTCCAGGAGCCTGAAGCTCAATTCTTAACTGCCATGACCAGAACTGCCAGCATTAAGGGTGAGCTGAAGCTGGAAGAAACTCTGAACCTAGACCTATGTCTCAGGAGAAACTGAGAAGCAGAGGAACATTCTGCTGAGACCTGGCAGGAAACAGGGAAGCATGTTGCCTTTAGGATGTGTTTGGGGCCAGCGGTTGCAGGGACATCCAGCTCCAAGCCAGCTCAGCACTGGGCTGGCCTCCCCTGCCTCTCCCAGGAACCAGGCTTTGGGCCAGTACTGGTGTGCTGGTCACGCAATTAGTTTGCAAGAGCTGATGCTTAATGTGAACACAGCTTAGCAAGGAGGCGTATGTGGGTATTGAAGCCATTGTACAGTCTGCATGTAGAGTGAAAAGTGAAAAATAAAAGGCCTTGGCCCCACAGACACATTCTTCTGCCCTGCCTGAAGTGTGGTGAGCCAGGTGAGCATCTGCATGGGTGTGGAGGGAGATGGGCTGGATGGACCCACCTGGAGCTGGGCCCTCTCCTCAGGGCTTTCAGCTGCCAGAGAGAACACAAGCCTTGTGCAACTTCTGCCCTCTCCCATTCCCCAGCGGTACAGGCTCTGGCATGAGGCACCAGTAGACAGGATTTCTGCCCAAGGAGGAACTGGGCCACCTGGAAGATGATCCAGTTGCTTTAACAGAGCTGCCTGGCTCACTCAGAGGCAGCCTTCATGACAACCATCCCATGAACACTCAAAGCTTCTGATGTCATTTAGGTTTGCTCCCCCATTGCTGCAGGTAGAAGCAGCCTTTGGGGGGGGGGGGGGGGGGGAGAACCCCCCTGGGGAATTCCCTAAAAGCCCCCCCCCCCCCTCGTGGGGCCCCCCCCCCCCCATTGCAAGGGGCCGGAAAACCCAAGTCAAGC